>APFE031522799.1:1751-32438 GCA_000404065.3 Pinus taeda | reverse complement strand
AGGAAATCTAGGGAACATCACGCAGACTCAACCGATCGACATCTCTGTCAAACCAGGGATCGTCGAGAATATTTTCATTGGAGTGACTTGCACTCCGAAGGAGATTCAACTTTATATCGCTCTCTTTCGCGAATTTCGCGATGTTTTTGCATGGTCATATGAAGAGATGCCCGGTATTGATCTGTCTATAGTCATGCACGAGATACCAATGTATCCCGGGGCCAAACCTGTTCGCCAGCATTTCCGTCCCATGCACCCCCGCAAGGCAGCTACCATCAAAGCAGAGGTGGAAAAGCTTCTTAAGGTGGGATTTATCTATCCTATCCCACTGACAGAATGGGTCTCAAACATTGTCCCAGTCGATAAAAAAACAGGGGACCATTCGTGTTTGCGTTGACTACCGTGATATCAATAAAGCTTGTCCAAAGGACAACTACCCCACTCCATTTATTGATCAACTCATTGACGAGTGTGCGGGTAGCGAGATTTATTCGTTCATGGACGGTTTTTCTGGTTACAACCAGATCAACATTGCTCCGGCAGATCAACATAAGACGACCTTCATCTGTCCCTGGGGCACCTTTGCTTATAAAAGGCTCCCCTTCGGCCTCAAAAATGCCAGTGCTACTTTTCAGCGTGTGATGTCGGATGCTTTCCATGATATCAGACACATCATACAGCCGTATCTGGATGATCTTCCTGCTCATTCAGCTAAACGTGCAGACCATCCGTCGCACCTTCGTGAAATCTTTCTTCGTTGCAGACACTATAATATTCGTTTAAATCCACACAAATGTGTCTTCTGCATGGAATCAGGTCGACCACTCGGGTTTATCGTCTCCCGGGAGGGCATCCGTTTGGACCCCCTGAAAGTCGAGGCAATCGTGAATCTTCCTCCCCCTGCAACTTTGCGGCAATTACAGAGTCTGTAGGGAAAATCAAAGTTTCTAAGACGATTTATACCAAACTATGCCGAAGTGGCAAAGGGTTTTACCCGGTTACTGAAGTGTGACACCCCATTCCGATGGGATGCCATAGCCGAGGAGTCGTTTGCTCATCTCAAAACCCTCCTGGTTTCTGCCCCTTTGTTGCAGCCTCTGAATTACCATCGTGATTATACGCTCTATTTGGCTGCTGCTGATACTACTATCGGCATGGTTTTGGTTCAGGACAACGATCATGGCATCGAGCATGTCATCTATTATCTTAGTCGCAACTTATTAGACAGGGAAACTCGATACGCATATGTCGAGAAGTTAGCTCTTGCCACGGTTTGCGCTGTCCAACGATTCCGCCACTATATTCTGTTGCGTACTACTACAGTGATTTCAGATTGTAACCCCATGACATATATTCTTTCACGACAATTGCTGGGGGGCAAGTACTCAAAGTGGATCGTGATCCTCCAAGAGTTCGACTTGAAATTTACTGCAGCCAAGTCCAAGAAATCACTTGTTTTTGTTGAACTGCTATGCTCCTTGCCATCCGCCGCTACTTCCTCGTAGATAGAGGAATGGATTCCAGATGAAACTCTTTTCCTGATCAGCACCCTCGACCCATGGTATGGGGACATAATCGTCTATTTACAGACGTCCTCCTTCCGCCCCGAGACTTCAAAATATGCTCGTCGGCGGATCCGTCACCAAGCTCAGCCATATCGCATAGGTGGGGACACCTTATACCATCTTGGGGTTGATTCGGTTCTTCGTCAGTGTCTCACCTTCGAAGAAGCTGAAAGAGTTCTAAATGACTGCCACTCCGGTGCTTGTGGCGGTCACACGTCTGGATACGCTACCGCACAAAAAATCCTTCGTGCTGGCTACTTCTGGCCTTCCATCTTTAAGGACTGCATTCTTGCCATCCGTTCATGTCACGAATGCCAGATATACCAGTGGAAGATGCGTGCTCCTGCTACCCCTCTGCACCCCGTAGTGACGGTTGGCCCCTTTGCTAAGTGGGGCATCGATTATGTGACATGTAACACTCGCTCGACTGGGGGGCATGGTTACATCATCGTTGCTGTCGATTACTTCACAAAATGGGCCGAGACGATGCCCACATTGTCTGAAGATGGTCACACGGCAGCGCAGTTCCTTTTCAACCATGTTATCTCCCAGTTTGGAGTTCCACAGGCCATTGTCACTGATCACGGAAAACATTTCCGTAATCATATGATGGTCGAGTTGACAACCCAACTTGGACTTAGGCATGATAGTTCATCTCCATACTATCCTCAGGCCAACGGTTAGGTTGAAGCCGTGAACAAAGTCTTGGTCACGATGCTTCAGAGAACCGTCGGCATGCACAAGTCTAATTGGAATTTGATGTTGTTGTCTGCATTGTGGGCCTACCGTACCTCTGTGAAGGATGCCACTGGCTTCACCCCCTTTCAGCTAGTGTATGGGCTGGAGGCAACCCTTCCAGTTGAGTGCGAGATTCCTTCACTCAAATTAGCCATCGAGTTACTTCCCGAGACTACCCCTGCAGAAGAGTAGCTTCTTTACCTGGAAAGACTAGATGAGACACATCGTCTAGCCTCCCTTGCTATAGAAGCTCAAAAGAAGCGAGTGAAAACTCACTTCGATAACTCGGTTAATCCTCGCTCTTTCGTTGAAATTGACTTGGTACTGCTCCACGATCAGGCTAGTGATAAGCTAGGAGCAGGAAAACTCGAGCCAATGTGGCATGGGCCCTACATTGTAAAAAGAGTTCTACAAAAAGGTGCCTACGAGCTGATCGATTATGAAGGAAATCCCCTAGACTGGCCCCGCAATGGGTTATATCTTAAAAAGTATTACGCCTGAGTCCAGGCACTCTCTCATTTATTTTTACATGCATATGCCTTTTTACAGTGTGTTTTGTGTGTGTGCGTGGTTGTTTTGATTTTTGTCTTAGTGAGCTGGCGTGATTGCTGCTTATTGTGTCTTTTGCTTCTGAACAGATGTCTGGATCACCTTACGTTGGTTTCGTGATGGTGCTTCACGCAGCACTCGCAATCTATCGTCTGCGGCATGGGTGATCTACGATCCTCATGGTGAGTTGGTAGACATTCAAGGTGTGTGTCTAGGTTGCACAACAAACAACATAGCTGAATATAGTACTGTAATTGAATTATTTGCCGAGGCGATTAACCTCGGAATCCGCTCATTAGTTGTAAAATTGGATTCACAGCTTGTAGTTCACCAACTCAATGGACAATATTCCATCAGAGACCATCGCATATTAAGGTTGTATTTACGGTTTAAGTTATTGGAAGAGTTTTGATTACATTACTTTATCATCACATTCCAAGAAGACTAATGTTGTAACTGATGCATTTGCTAACTATGTATTGGACAGACATTGCGGGACATGTTAATTCATAACATAGGAAGCATAAGTACAGTAAAAACACATGTATATATATATATATATTATATATATATATTATTATTTATATCGTGTGGCGCACTAAGGCGCTCAAAAATAAGTGTATATGTCTCATGAATCCAAATGTTCTCAATACATTTGAGACGTATGTCTCTCAAAACAACAGCGGAAATGAAACCTAGGCATCTACTGTGGTGGGTTATGCTCTCTATATCATGCCACCGCTCAAGCCACCCGCCTCAATAGGCGGTGCATCCTGGGTTCCACACCCACTGTGTGGATCTGTGCAGCCAAGGGGACCTCCTCGATCCCCTGATAGTCTGGGACTCCTGCTAGTAACCCCTCCAGGTTGTGGATCACGGCCTCTGCCTGGTCCCCTCCTACAGGAGCCAAGGCCAAGGTGCCAACGCCTTGCTCTGCCCTCCGTGCCTCTGGTGCTAGGCCGAGGGGTCTCACGGGTCCTACATCTACACAGCATGAGCATTTGTTAAGACATGTACATGAAAAATACAAAAACATCATATAAATGAAAAATATCAAGTGTTGTACCTCCATCATCCCACTGCTCTCCCGCAGGCAGCGGCATATCTGGGTCACCACAGAAGTCGATACCAGCATACGACCAGTCCTCGACGAAAATGACCTCGCACTCTAGCCACTCTTGGAAGCAAAGGCCCCACGACACTGAACGCCCACCACCTCCGCGAGGCATGACCCGAGACCACTTGGTGGCCCTCGTCTCCCGTGCATTGCGTGGTGGGTCTAAAACCATGGTCTGCAGCTGAAGGGCCGGCACCCGCTCGAACATGAGTGGAAGCAGAAGAGATCCATAACCGAACTGTTTCGACTCTCCGCATCGGCAGTTGTTTAGCTGCCTCTTCATGCTGTTGGTCACAGCTGCCGCCCAGTTGAAAATCGTGGGCTGTAAACAATCCAGAGCAAGTAAAAGGTTGGCCCTTGAGGTCTCGTGGTTCACCAGGCTACCCGCTGTCCGCGTCACCAGAAAGAGTATCGTGCAGAGCACTATGTCGGCATGTTCACCGACACCCATCGATGGAATGCTGCATTTCCCGCTCCATGTTTTGACCACCTGCGGGAAAACACGAGCCATCAGCTGATCCAGCGTCTCGCCGCTAGGACGTTGCCCTTCTAGAATGGGCATTGCACCTCGGCGAGACAACCCAGTCGAAAAATAGATATCTGTGGAGTCGAACTCGATGTCTCAACCCCGAATGGTGAATTTCCCATCTACTGGGTTCCACGCTCTGATCAGTAGCTCTAGTAAATCCGGCTGAGCTCTCAACCGTGGAGTAAGGAAGAATTTCATCAAACCGCATGCCCGCATTGCATTGCGGCATCCGGCGTCGACAAATGCAGCTATATCGGCGTTATCATGGTCTCTCTCTTGCCATGTGAAAGCCATTTTTCCCTGCAAGATCACCCAGAAGTCATTAGATGGCCTGAATTTGAGAATTGGCTATTAAATTGTAAAAAATCAAATGTCACGGCACCAGCGCGACTGTTTCTAAAACAGCCACGCTGGAAATGGCCGCCAGTGTATTTTTCTCTGGGTCAGCGCGGAAGGACATGGGTTTTCCGCGCTGACCCAGCAGCTGGTGTGTGTTGGGAAACCCGATCAGCGCGGACCCGATGTGGAAATCCGCACTGACCGAGAGCGAACCAACATTGAAGAAATTTGGCCAAATAGCCAAATACCACGGTGGATTTGCATAAAAATATAACCAAAATAGAGCACACGGCAAGAGGGACCTACCTGGAATCGACGGTCGGGAAATCAGCGTCCGGATGAGGAAGAATCAGCTCCGTCAACTTTGTAGTATTTCAACGTTCTTCAGAGCTCCAATGGTAAAATGGTAAAAATGATTTTTACAAACCTCCTATTTATAGTAAAAACTCCTAAATGTGACTATAAGTCCTTATGAATGTGATTTTTTGCTATAGTTTTGCCATAAATTCAATCCAAATGTGATTAATTATGTCTTAATGCATGTTTTATTATGATTTTTGACATATCGAACAGGTTTACACAGGTATTTCCTTGTGCAGGTCTTTGGAACCGGCAAAGTCATGGTGGATTCGTATACACTTGATCCAAAAAATGTCGTCGGTAAGCTCTTTTCTGACATAAAATAAGGAAAGATTGCCGAGCCTCCTCTCAGCTCGTTAAAAGGAACGAGAGGCGGTCGCTTTTAAAGCTCTTTCTCGACCGTTTAAACCAAAAATATTGCCGGGTGTTTGTCGTTTCGCACTCGTTATTGGTTCTAAAACGACGTGCTTCTGACCGCTTTTTTACTTTTTTGGGTCAAAGCCACTACTTACGAAAAGTACTCCTCGGTCGTAATGATCAGGCGGTTCTTTCGAGCATCGTTTTATACTTTTTCGGGCTCGAGAGACACAAATTTACAAAAAAGCACCCCCCTGGAGTTTCCTTTTCAGTCGTCTTTTCAAACTCTCTAAACATGAAAAGACGCCGAGTTCTTCCTTTGTCAGACTCGTTAAAACTGAATGACATCGGGCTCCGTCGAAATGACGCTCTCCAAGCATTGCTATCCCCGTCAAGCTTGTCATCCAAAAATAATCGGGGTACTCGCCAGAAATGGTGGGGGAAATAAAGGAACCGTAATCATCGTCATCGGCAGTATGTCGCTCTTGAACATGGCACTGTTTGCATCCGTGTCTGGGTGGGGACATCTCGTCTCACTTCACTTTTGCCTTCATGGGTTTGGGTTATCCTATTTGGCCACTCATCTGCTCATTGCCTCTTCATTATGACCTCTGATCATTTGACCCCCAAATACTGCCAAATCCGTCATTGTGTCGCTGATATGTTCAAGAGAAGTTGACCTCTGCAAGTATAACCTCCCTCTGTTATTTCACACAAAACAAACTTGTCTCTACCCGTCTCGCGTCGATGATGTGGGAAACATTATGGCCCACCTTCGATAAATATCACTTCCTGTCGACTCCAGCTCATTATCCAGGAGTGACCTAGGGACTCCCTTTGGGTACCTTGGAGCCTGCATGCCTCAATGGCAGGTTCTTTGTGTTCGACGCGAGGTTTTCATCATTGGCCTCCAATCGAACAACTCCGCGGGTGTTCGACACTGGCTCATTCATTCACATGCCGTGGATTGTACCTATAGTACCTTGAGGACCATCGTCATCATTGGTGGCCCCTCTTGCGTCTGTTAACAACTTTCATCATTGGCTGGTAATCAGACGATGTTCGAGCATGTTCGACTTCGACACCTATGTTCACATGTTTGGACTTGTACTTTGTTCGGGTTTGAATGGAGCGCAAGACCCTGGTTCTAGTCCATTGTGGACCAAGTTGCGATTTTGTGGGACATCATTACATGACTCATTGATGGATGGCTGCGACCATACCTGAGTCTTCTTAAGGATGGTTGCGACCATACCTCTTATCATTATGGTCTCTTCAGCTGGGTGGCTGCGTCCACGCCACAGACCTTTCTTCATATGTCTTTTGGATGGCTGCGCCCATGCCTAGACTACATGTAATTGAAATATCGGTTGTATCTGCGTGCAGGTTCTCCCTAGTGGTGTTCCAGTCCAGCAGTCTTGTAAAGAATTTCACCCCTCCCACTCTCTCGGGCTTCATTCTTTAGGGGGCATCTGTTACACAGTAAAATGTCACTGCCATCATGTCAGTCTCCCTACTGTGCCATAAAACCACATTCACCTCACTTATGCTCCCTAAAATGGCTAAAAACCCTCTTTGCCTAAGTTAATTGAATCATCGCGTCTGTTTATTAAATAACTGCGCTGACTGGCGGAGGATAATGTAACTGCTGCGCTGCCAGCGCGGAAGCACACGTGTTTTCCACACTGGTCCCATTTCACGGAAAGCGCACCCTCCGTTTGTATCTTTGAGCGCTGACCAGACCTCTTTTATAATATATTTGCGATGCCAATGCGCCAGCACAGTTTTGCACCCGTGCTGATCCTGTTTAGGCGAGTTTGTTCTAACAACCAGCCTTCTAGATGTCTCCAAACTTGGCTGTTAGCATTGTTGAGGTCGCCATCCTTTCTCTGGCATGTCTTTTCGACTGATCATCCACTTATCTTGGGGGAAAGCTCATCCTTTACCTATTCATGGAGACTACTTCTCCTTTATAAGCCTCCTCCATTGCCCATGAGAAGCTAGTTTTTAGTTTGGAACATATAGACTTTGATAGAGGAATTCTTAGTGCATTAGTGCTGCTCTTTGTAGGCATTTGGTGTGTTGTGTGAGGATTGCTTTTGAGCTTGAGGAAGGTTATGAGCTTGTTGCCTTGTATGTGAGAGAGAGACCTCTTTGACTTGGGAGATTTGATTCAAAGGTGAATGCTTGGAAGACATGCTGGCTGGACCCTCTAGAGAAGGACTCAGCGTCAGGACTTCGGTTGTACCTCACTCTACTTTCTGATTAATAAAGATAGATGACTACTCTTATGGTTCCATTTCCATTTGTCCTATGAATGATTAATGTAAATTGTATCCTTCCTGACTGATACATAGTTGTTTTTAGTAGATTTTACGCTTGTGTTTGCTCTCCCTTTGCTTGTGCAGGTGTCCGTCCGCGAGGATAGTGGAGGACTGTGATCGGCTGGAGCGAAGGAGCGAGAGGATCATCTCTTCGACAAACATAGCGCTGGAATCCAAGTAGGTTTCTTTTACCCACTTGTTAATTACAACTAGGAACCTGCAGTGTAGCATTGTTTGATTGTTGCTAGACCCCCTTTGGGCTAGTAGGGATCGCCTCTATCCGTAGAGGGGATTTACCTCTCCAACACACCCGAACAACCAAACACTCTTGCAATGAGCTAGTTATAAGCTCCACGTCTTAACTACCTCTAATTATGGATCACTTATTAAATAACAAGTGTCCATTTACAATAAATGCTATTCAAAACAACTAGCTAACAAATCTCCTAAAATAGAGCCTAAGATACGACACTTTTGGAGAGTCATATCTTGTTGCAACAATATACTAATTCTAAATGTCTCCATTAAATAATTAATCATTCTAGAATAATGATTATTAATTTAATATCTTAAATTAATAATTATTTTATTCTAATTTTATAACCTATGATAAGATTGTATTTTTGGATCATCTGACATTGAGGGTCAAGAAAGAGCATGATAAACTCAAAATTTTGGTTGAAGCTTCATTAGCTCAGCAAAGCACTTAATATGGTTGCTTCTTGATAAATTTGAAGAAATTTTGGGAACTTTTTGTCATTTTGAAATTTTGTACATAAAAACACAGGAAATCTCAGTTGATGCGCAGTGCCACAGGCATTGCGCATTGCATGGGCTCACTCTTTTGCCAAATGGCTTGTATTTTTGGATTCCTCATGAAAAAAAATGAAACCCAGAAAGTTTCATAAATTTTGGAGGAGATCTGGGTCACTTAAAGGGAAAAAAACACCTAAAAAATGCCCTCTCTGCCACTTTTTGGACCCACGGGAAGCAGTCTTGGGAGAAATGATTTTTGAAGGGGTAAATCAACTCCAAATCAGAAAATTCAAAGTGTTCCATAAACTAGACAGGTAGATATTTCCAACAAGCTATCTTGGGCCTGATTTGGTGGAGTGAAAGGCCTCCAAAAGTAGTCATGAATTGGCGCTTTGCATCAAGCTTAGGGCATTGCGCATGAGGCAAATTTTTGCCAATTTTGCCTAAAACTCAGAATTTCGCCCAGTTTGACTACCAGTTGACTTTTTATGTTATATTTGGTAAAATTGTGATGGTAAATGATGTAAATTGGATGAGAAATGACTTGGGGGGGTAGATACATTAGTTAGAGGTGGTTTGAGGTTGAATGAATCAATTTCCATGGCTTTAGAGGCAAGTTGTTCCACTATCTATATCCCTGTTCTTAGTTTAGATATGGTTGAAACCACCCCTCTTCTAATGGATTCGACCCGTGATGGCTAGGATAGGTGGTTTTATGCCTATATTATGTACTTTCTTAGTCATTTGTAAAGGTTGGACTCTTGTGGATGCTTTGAGCTTCATTGTAAATCACTTCTGCAGTTTGGCAAGGAAATGAACCAGGGTTTTGCAACATTTTGTGGGATTCTTGTGGTAATGTGTATTGGCATTGTTTCTTCATTTGTTATTTAGTTTCTCTTATGTGTTATATGTGTCATCATATATTTATTTCTTCATAACTAAATGAATCAAGATAGATAGGTGGAATCCATTGATATTCAGTGCTCTGCCTTGGGAATACATTTAATTTGTAATGTTTTCTGTTGTTTGAAGAGGACTCATGAATTTTGCATGCCCTCTCCAACTCCTCACTGGTCTTAGACTTACCATCACACTCAATTCAAAGTGTCAAAACACCTACCTACCTCGCCCCATAGAACATCCTGCAAATCTAAGTTGATTTCCCGGACCCAAAGCTGCCTTCTTCATTTGATCTAGCAACCAACCATCAAAATCAAACAAAATCCTCTGACCTAATATACCTAGCCTAAAATCAACATTCATTTCAGTCATCTCAAACCCTAGTTGCCAATATTCTAATTGAGATTGACAAGGAGAGAGCCCTCTCCCGACATGGTAGGGCTAGCTACCAGGTTAAGCGTGGTTTGATGTTACCCTAGACCTGCCTTCCTTCAGCCTGAGGTAGATTTAGGCGCTATAACCTACGACTAGTAATCTTGCAGTAGGGGCTGGATACCCTTTGTATACCACTGGAATACAAGGTTTTCCTTATGGTTTAGGTGCTTCTAAGAGTAACCCTTGGCATCTCGGTGCCTCTCAAAATCTAGGATACTCTTTTTCGAATATTGGAAATCCACTCTTGGAGCTTGGAATTATCTTGTTCCTATGTGCTTACCATTCCTTGCAACACTTAATTTGCCAGGTATTTCAAAATTGACTAGTTATCTGATCCATTATACTCCGAATTGGCCTGTGGTCCCTACTAAACTTCCATCCGATATTCCAAAATTTGAAGGGAATTCTGGTGAGGATCTGGTAGATCATATAACCACCTTACACTTATGGTGCTCATCAAACTCCCTGATTGATGATTCAGGTAGGTTGAGACTATTCCAACACACCTTAATCGGAAATGTGACTAAATGGTATATTTAGTTAAGAGGGGGGACGTTTTCTATGTTTGGTGACTTAGCTACAATGTTTTTGAAAAATTTTCATTTGCATGTTCGGTATGATGCGAAAACTGAACTCCTAGCCAATTTTGAGCAGGACAAGGCTACTCATATTTCTAAACCACATTCAAGAGTGGCACAGAAGGAATAGATTGATCAAGGGTTATATCCCTGATGAATTTCTTCTAGAATGGTTTTTGAAATTATTACAGTTGGAGATTTCTAAGGATGTGTCACTTTCTGGGGTGTTCACCAAAGAACAAGCTATCTTTAGAGCCCAACAGTTAGAGCTCATTTATTCCCAATCTGGAGTCCTCTATAAGATTTTTCTTGATGCTCCTAGATCAAAAATTGATCTCTCCAAGCGAGGCCCCTATCCCGATGGAGTTTTGGGATCGATCGATAGTAATACGGCTAGTTTGTTGAATCAATTACAACAGTTTCCATTATAATATGATTCTGCAATGCACACTACGTCATTAATGCTTTCTCCTTCTCAACCTTTAGCGGTTAATGTTGTTCATTCCTTAAACCCCAAAGGAAATCAATAATCTGATGGGAATAATAAAAGACATGGAAAGAAAAAAGATAAGGGAGGTAAGGGAAATGCTAATAAAACCAGTGATGAAACGAGTGAGGGAAAAAAGGAATCTAAAAAGAAGGTTAAGTTCCCATGTGCATCATGTAGTGGGGATCACCTTACCCATATTTTCCCCAAGATTCGGGATGCTTAGTGCTTATTAGCTTATCAAGGTTCTTCTAGTTCCCATATTGTGCTTACTAACCCTTTTCCCCAAGGGAAACAATTACTTGTTGGCACAAATGCTAGTATTGGAACCCCTACAGGGGGAAACTCGGATGGGAAATCTACATCGAATGTATATATGGTTAAGTCTCATGTTGATATTTCAACTAGAGCTCATGATTGTGGAGAGCTAGAACCTTCTAAGGATAAAACTGATTCTGATATTCCATAACCTCTTCATATAGAGAGGCCTATAATTGAGCCTATACCTTAGATGTCGAAAGGCTCCTCAAAATAGTTGAATTATAATCCCAATGTTAGGGCTACTCAAAACTATTCCATTGTGGAAGATTTAGCTCAGAGCCCTTGTGCTATGTCGGTGGTAGAGGTACTCCAATCGTGGCCTACATAAAGTAGTGCTTTTCTCACTGCAATCGGAGCAGCTGACCCAAAAAACTCTCTATTAATTACATTTGATATGTCAAATGTTAAAATGAGACTCCCTCATCATATGTATTTTCATATTGAATCTATGTATCATAAGAAGATCATATTTCGAACCATAGTTGATAAAGAGGCTTCCAAATGTGTCATGTCTATGTCATGTTGGAAAGTTATCGAGTCCCCTGAAGTTGTTCCCTCTCCTACTCTCTTAATTGCATTCTATGGTCATTCTCATAGGCCTAATGGGATTATACCTTCCTTCCCTATTTGTGTAGGGGGCAAGGTGGTTAACATGGAAGTAGAGATAGTTGAGGCTAATCTCAATTATAATTTTTTGTTGGGTCATAATTGAGTTTATGGAATGGGTGCCATTGTCTCATCTTTATTCTGCATCTTATGCTTTCCTCATGAAGGGAGAATTGTTACGATTGATCAATTAGCCTATTCTCCCAATGTCCCTAATGCATCTGCCAACTCCACTATCCCTTTGGTGAAGAACGCCAACCAACCTGTCGAGAATTTAGGAGTTGGAATGTATTCTTCTTTGATGGGTACTTTTGATATTCCATCTCGTGTTGCTCATGTCAATGCAATTTCATCCTCCAAGATCATTCCTTGACAATGTTCTTTTAGAACTCATTATTTTTTAGAACCTTGACCCTTTCTCGCTCCTATTTCCACATTACAAGAAGGGAAAGTGGGTGGAATGGCTTATCCAATATTTGCAGTGGAAATTACGTATCAACATATTGTTAATTCTATAGATTCTAATCCCATCCCTCTATGATAAGAGGATGTGGATAAGGATGTGGCACTAGTCTATACAGTTGATTCCACTTCGGCTACGGATTTCCTTGATATTTTTTTACAATTTCAAGGTTTTTTAGAGTCAAGATATTTTATCTTTAACAAAATGGATGGAAATAGTTGGAATAATTAGGATTCGAGTCATGATATTTTATCTTTAACATCATGTCTGATAATTGTTGGAATTTTACAGTTTTTCAAAGTCCGAATATTTTCTCTTTAACTCCGTTGCTAAAAAATGTCAAAATTGTAACTCGATTTTTTTCTTTTGTTATTCCAGAACAAACAATTTTTTAAGGGTGTTTGTTTCATCCATTTTTAAAAAACAAATTGTTTTTACTTCCATTTAAAAAAAATGTTGAAAATTTAACCTAAAAAAACATTGTTCTAGAATAAACAATTTTCATTTTTGGGTTGTTTTTTCATGTTTTTTTGGGGTTTTGGGCTCGAGTACCTATTTTGAGGTAATAGTTCATGTTTGATCCGTAACTATGTTGCATATGTATAGGTCCTGCTTCTAATAATATGGTTGAATACATTGTTGTTATTAATTTACTATTTTAATCAATATCTTATGGTATTGAGTCAGTCGTGGTTTATTTAGATTCACAATTGGTTGTGTCTCAATTAAATAATGTTTATCGTGTAAGGGATCCTTTATTACATCGTCAATTTCTGAGAGTGAGATTATTGCAAAGTTCATTCACTTTTATTACTTTAATTCACATTCCACGATCAAATAATTCATTTGTTGATTCTATAGCTAACCAAGCAGTGGATTGGCATATTAATCATTTGTCACATTAAATTGAAATATCAAAAACCATTTGTAGGAATTTACAGGGTAAGTTCCTCAGACAGAACACCAAAGGACACCGCTCACAAACAGATCATAGATCAATACACTAGTATTCTTGATGTGGTTAAAACCCTCAAAGAGGGAAACAGTCCACGGCCTGACTCAACGCGGCCACTTCAGGCAATTTATTAATAAAAGAATGAAAATTTACATAGGCTTCTCTCATGAACGATTACCCTACAAATGACCCTCCATGCTCTTTAAATAGAGATCATGGACCAATCAGGTGTTAAGCCACGAATCAAGTGTCGGTAATACCGAGGAGAGAATGAACCGTTGGATCACTACATATCATGACTGTTGGATTGTAAATTACAAAAGTACATAGTAAAGAGACACACGTTACCTAACTATACACTAGACCAAGTTATACTTAACTATTTCCTATGTGTCAGAATATCCTAACACCCCCCCTTAAGAACAACTTGGGATAACATTGAAGGATGTACAAATATGACACAATAAGAGAAGGAAAGAGGCATTAGAGCCTATCCCCCCTAGTGACAACTTCCTGAACTCCAACCATAAATCGAAGTTTAGTAAACTTCGCCTCTATGAGAGCCTTTGTAAAGATGTTCGCAACTTGATCATCTGTTGAACAATATTGCACTTCAAGAACATGGTCATGAATGAGCTTTCTGATGAAGTGCATGTGCAGTTCAACATGTTTGATGCGTTGATGTTGGACTGGATCTTTGCATAGTTGAATGGCATTTTGATTATCACACCAAAGTGTAGTTGGATGCTGCTGCAAAAAGCAAAACTCTAACAGGATCTGACAAAGACACAGGGCTTCCTTACTAGATTCTATGGCACCACGATACTCTACTTCTGCTGAAGAAAGAGAAATGTCACTTTCTTTCTTGCAAGCTTGTGTAATAGGTCCTGAACCAAGAGTGAACACATAACCTGTAGTAGACTTTTGATCATTAGGGTCACCAGCCCAATCAAAATCAGTGAAACCAACCAATAGAGGAGATGCTTTGCACTATAATGGATCCCAAACTGAACTATACCTCGAACATAACAAAGTATTCTTTTAGCTGATTTCCAATGACTTTCATGTGGGTTTTGCATAAACCGAGCAATAAGGCCAATAGCAAAAGAAAGGTCGGGATGAGTATGGGTCAAATACAAAACGTTTTCTACAAGTTGACGGTATAAGGTAGCATCAACTTTAGGGGAAGTACAAGTGACTGAAATTTTGGCTCCAGACTGAAAAGGAGAAGGTGTTGGCTTACAGTCTTCCATGTGAAAATGGCGTAGAAGATCACAGGCATACTTGGACTGGGAAAGGGAAACACCTTCCTTGGATTGCAAGACTTGAAGACCAAGAAAATAATGCAAGTGTCCTAAGTCTATCATTTCAAACTTCTTTTTAAGGCTAGATTTCACATGGTTTATAAGGTTGGGATCACTACTAGTAAGTATAAGATCATCAACATAAAGAAAAAGAATCATAAGATACTTTCCCACTTTCTTGGTGTAGACAGTATTATCAGAATGACACCTAGAAAAGCCAGTTTCTAAAGGAAATCTATCCATCTTCGCATACCAAGCTCGAGGGGCTTGCTTGAGACCATAAAGGGATTTCTTAAGCCGACATACAAGGCCAGAGTCTCTTTGTATAAAGCCAGTAGGTTGTTCCATACAGATTTCTTCATGCAAGTCCCCATTCAAGAAGGCAGATTTAACATCCATCTGATGGACTTCCCATTTGAAAGAGGCAACAAGGGAAAGAACAAGGCGGATAGAGTTCATTTTGGCAACAGGGGAGAAGGTTTTAGTATAGTCAATGCCTTCTACTTGTGAAAAACCCTTAGCAACAAAACAAGTTTTATGTTTATCAACTTTTCCATCTGGTCCATACTTGGTTCTATAAACCTATTTGCATCTAACAAGTTTTTGTCCCTTTCGTAGAGGAACAAAATCCCATGTATCATTTTCCAACAATGAACTATATTCTACATTCATAGCTGTGTCCCAATCTGGATGGCCTGAAGCTTCTGCAAAGGTGTCAGGATCATAATTCGCTAAATCTTGAGCCAGCAACGAAGAGGCTTTATCGAACTGAGAATGTGTATGTCATTGATCTATAGGATCACTGGCAAGAGCAGCTACTGCATCCCGAGTAGCACAGACCCATCTTGGAATCTGAGGAGCTGAAGGAGGATCCTGAGAAGGTGGGGGAGGATTTTCGTCCTTGCTATCATCATCTGAAGAAAAAATATTTTTAGAAGTAGAAGGGATAGAGAGAGGTGGCACATCCGCCGAACTAGGCTTGTAGGCCGATATATTTGTTGGAATTATGATGCATGTGTTATACTTGATGGCAACCCTCTCATAGAAGATCATCTCACTTACATATACTTAGATGAATATACAGATGAAATATCAGATGTGACTGAATGCATGGGATGCAGGACAACTAAAAGGAATCAGATGATAGATCTAAGTGTGACAAGTTAGCTTTGCCATCAAGTCCAAAGGGGGAGATTGTTGGCGTTATGAGACAAGTGTTGTCCTTGATGGCAAACCACACAGATGACAAATCAAAGTGCAGAAGGTCAGCAGCAAGGAATTGATGAACAAGACTACAAGAATGAAGAGAAAATACATATACGCAGGTTCATTGTGACAGATCCGCGTATATACGCAAGTTAGTCGTTACAAAGTCGCGTATGCGTATGCACGCACATTCATGCAAGTAAAAGCACGTATATGTTGGAAAACTTACCTATGGTCCGTGGCGGTTAGTCCTTGGAATTTGAACCTATGGTTTTTGGACCATGTCATCTCGACAGACGTGTTGATCCCTAGTATTGAGTTGATGGTATTGTTTTGTTATGGTTTTGGACCATGGTATTGAGCAAGGCCTAAGACTATAAAAGGAGAAGAAGATCATTAGGCAAAAGCATGAAAAAGTCTTGAATATCTGATGAAGGATGAGATCCAGTATGCAGGTTATGGGTTGCTTGATCTAAGCTAAGGAGGGATCTCACAAGTTGATGGAGGACAAGATCTAAGGATAGATCGGGATCGAATGGTTTGAAATGAACTATCTCTATATGATTGATTATGTTTATTCTAGATCTGTAAACTGACGCATGTAATGATCTGAACTGGGTATAAGTTAAGTTTGAAATCGCTGCAAATCATGATTGAATATGTATAGATCTATACGCGGGTTGGCTTTGATAAAAGCGCGTATGTACGCGGGTTTGGTTTTTCCAAGTAGCGTATACCATTTAATCTATGATGTTGATGATACAGTTGGTCTGAATAATGTTGCAGAGTTCAGGGTTCTGCTCTGTGTTTCGGTGACTGCTTTTTGTTGACAGTGTTCAGGGTTTCAGTATTGGGTATTAATGTTGCTAAGTGTTTGTGAGCTTCAATGATATTGATGGGTCCAGTATGAAAATTGGATGAAACGTGGCCTTCAGATTATGTGTTGTGCTTCAGTGTATCCAGTATGAAAATTGATGAAACACGGTACCTGGAGGAGAGAAGATTGTAGGTCACCACCTACGTACTAGTATCTAAGCTAGTACAAGAGCTAAAGGAAATATTTGGAGCATTGTAGCAGGTAGTAGCCTGCGTACTAGTAAATGGATCGGCTAGTACAAGAGCAAAGGGGGTTGTAGCTCCCGTACTGGTATAAGGCTGCACCAGTACAAAATATTGTAAAAGGATTTTCTTATTAAGAAGAAGATTGAGATGACTTGCAGCAGGTGGTTTTCTCCCGCATTGGGTTTCCACCTTATATCATGGTGTTCATGTGTGTGCTCTTTATGTGTGATGATCTATTCTGCTTACTGTTAATAAGGTTAATAATGTTCTGATGCATTTACTGAAGATAAGCTAACTGAATCATAAGATTACTGCATGTACGCTGGTTGCTTTTAACACAGTCGCGTATATACGCAGATATCCTTATCTGAAGTAGCGTATATGAATCTGAGTATGAAAATGAAAAAGTTTTACTGATTTGATAATACTGATTCACCCCCCCCTCTCAGTATTATTTCCAACACAGATTACTTCACTAAGTGGGTGGAAGCAATTTTGCTAAAGGTAGTCAATTTTGAATATGTTATTGAATTTATTGATCAATTTATCATTACAAGATTTGGTTTGCCTTCTGCACTTATATTTGATAATGCATCTCATTTTTTGGGTACCAATATGATTGAATTTTCAATTAGGAGAGGTTTTAAGATCAAATATTATGCTAATTACTATCCCCAAGGAAATGATTTGGTAGAATCCATTAATAAAAATCTCCTCAGAATAATCAGAAGAACTGTTGATCAAAATCAAAGAAATTGACACAAAGCTTTAATATTTTGTCTATGGGCTGATATGATAACTTAGAAGTCCTCTATAGGCACTTCTCCATTTAACCTAGTCTATGGGAAGGAAGCCATTATTCTATCACATTTAGCTCTTCCTTCATTATCCCTAGTTCAATTTATTGAAGAAACACCCTCTTCTTCCTTGCAATTAAGAAGTTCACAAATCCTAAAACTGTAAGAAGAAAGGGAAAAGGCCAAACTCACACACACCAAACATCAATAGACGGTGAAAGCTTCTTTTGATGCAAGTTCAGCTACACAAATATCCTTCCAAGTTGGAGATCTAGTTCTCAAGTGGGACAAAGCACACGAAGAAAAAAAGAAACATACCAAATTTCATAAATTATGGCTTGGCCCATTTCAGATTGTTGAGTAGATGAGCCCATCTACATTCATACTGCAAGATTTATCAGGGCAAGAGATATTCTCTTCATGTATATGGGCTCATCTTAAAGAAATTATTTTCTTAATTTCTTATCAAATAATAATAATAATAATAGTAGTAATAACAATAAAGAATAAAATATGTAAAAAAATTACTTCCATTGTACAACTCGCTACAATTTATTTTTCCTTTTACAGATTATGTGAATAAAATGTTAAATAGTATTTTATTGACTTTTCAAATATCTCTTGAATTTATTTTTATTTTTTCATTTTGAAGGTAGGAATTTTTTAAGAAGTGGTTACCAAAATTGAAAATTAGATAAAAATTATAGAACTCTGAAAATCTTTTCCATTTATTTGTAAAACCTTTAAAAAAAACATCAAAATTTATATCCTTTTACTCTAGTTTCAGTAAAAAAAAAGGTTATCCTCAAAAAGTAAGGACCGTCTTACGACTAAAACAATTTCAACTTGGATTTTTCATCCAAAATCCTTTAGGAGTTAATGATCCTCCCCATCCATTAAAAAGAGAATTTTTAGAGTGTAATTCTAAAATATAATAAATCTAAAAAGATAAGAGGTCTCATCACGATCCTGCTTAGCATGTTCATAGGGAACCAATGAAACTAACATTACCACAGAAAACACCAAATCAGGGTAATGACTTGTGATTCTTAATTGTAAGACAAGGGGTCTCATCTCGAGCCAACTTGTTCAGTTTTAATTATTAGCAGTGAATGGCATTGTCATTATCTGACCACCAAACTAGGACAATGGCTTTTTAGCATTAAAAAAAAAGAAAAGAAAAATAAAATTTACCTCTAATTATTGCACTATTAAATGGATGGGATACTCGATTGTTGTTGGTTAAAATGTAACCTTGTCAATGCTATGAATGCTTGCTGTTAGCAGTGGCTCTACCTGTGACGAACAAGTACATTACAAACTAAGTTGTAAAAGGCCGCCTACTTTATTTTTATAAACTGATTAATGACTAATACAAGTAATTAGGTGTTTTTTATTCACAAAAGGTTTTTTAAAAGAAATTGCAATTTAATGAGTTTTATAGGGAGAGTAATTTTATTTATCTAAATATTTTGAAAAGTAGTTTTCACTATTATTTTTACTGAATTTTTGAAAAATTTCATTATTATCAGAGATAACTGGTTCTTCCAGTGAATCACCAATTGTTGTAATGTTCAACAACCCCCATTTTAATATATTATAAATTTCCTATGAAATTTATTATATTAAAATAGGAACCCTTTAGTTTTAAAAAAGCATTTTGTTTTGTTTATTTAAAAATGAATAAATTAAAAAATATAAAAGCAACATAAAAATTGTTAATAAAGACTATAATCAATGTTTAATACTGAAGATTTTTAATTAAAACCCAAGTATTAAACCTTGATTATCCAACAAACCAAATTTTAATAGCCCTTGAGACCAAAACTATACTTAGGCTTCAAAAAACCTTAAGTATTAGACAATATGGGTTATTTAATTAAAAAACAAAATAATCGGAGTTTTAATTCCCAAAGTTTAAATTCTTCATAAACTCCGACTCATCCCGCTGCCCCACATCGCAAAGTTTCATAAGGAAAAGACCCGTCCGCCAACTCCATGTGATTGCGATATAAATCGGACCCATGGGGATTATTCAATACAATTCATAAAATCGCCCATCCATGACTATCACAAAAGTTCCAAAAAACATAATTCTTAGCCTTAACTAACTACGATTGCGATTAGGCCTCGGCCCGATGGGAAAATCAACTGTGATTCATAAAAATTCTTGCATTCGCGGCTATCGCAGTTTCCAAAGGTCCTGCTTCCCACCTTAACCGATTGCAATATGAGATATAGTTGGACCCACAGGGATTATTCATTACAATTCATAAAATCTCTCGCATCTGCGTAATCGCAAGAGTCTAAAGGTTCTACCCTACTCCACACCATGATTTCCGATTGCGATGAATGATGTCATATCCACGTCACATGTGACATCATCCTCCACGTCATCCAACACATAGCAAATTGCAAGTATTCAGGAATTAAACCATATTCCTTTGCCTCCGCTCTGAATTCTGATTGCAATATGACGTCAACAATGACGTTAGATCCACGTCACCTATGACATCATCCTCCATGTCACCATTCCACATATATCTTCCATGTCATAGTGACGTCACCATCACATCATCCCTTATATCATCTCACATATCGCAAATCACAAGTCTTTCGGCCACATATTAAAGTCTACCACTTCTTAACATTGATTGCAATATAAAAGCCCGACTTGCCTTGATTTAATAAACTGCTCAAATCTGCCTGGATCAGTAGTGGAGAAGTCTTCAGACCCACTTGTGCTCAATTTAAGTTTCTCAAAAGGGGGGATCTGAAAAGTTGTTTTTTGTCCAAGCCATATATTCATGCGTCACTCCTTTGTTTTTTCAAACCCCCCCCTTCACAAACCACTTACCACTTCTAATCCCCTTAGAAAAAACTGTTAGTCATCCACCTTTCCACGATTGCAATTGTGATTTTATTTGAAGTACTCCCGGCCTCCAAATGATTGTGATTATTCTGAGTTCTACCCCTGGTCTAAAAATGATATTTTATAGGACCTTAAAGTCCACCTCTCTTACCACATACCTCACTCTCCATTCCTCTCCATGATGTTTGTGTTGGGATTTATTACACTCTACATTTTTCCTGAATTCTTGCAAAAGTGATTTGTTTAAAATGAAATTCTCTTATCATTCTCATTTATTTTTAAATTATTGATTCCTATTTTCCGTGTCCAGACTCATTAAAGAAGAGGACAACTGTGATGATAAGTGAAAGTTCAGTTCAAATAAACAGACACACATCCAGATAATTTGATGGAACCAACAAAGCCTATGAAGACAACAAATCACATTCATAAATTTCTACCAAAAAGCTATTTTTATTTAAGCATTTTGAAGGGATTTGTTTAAATCCCCTAAACACTCTGCACAACACATTCAGTTGTTTTTATGCTATTTAAGCTTACTTGTTGTATGAAATTAAGGTCTAGAATTTTATGAAGGCAGGCTTCTGAAAGCTCGCACTATTGTACTTTCATACTTTTTCTCAATAGGACGACTGGAACATTGTTTTAGGAATTTTCATAAAGAATTTTGAGAAGTTGGATTTCTGTACTCCCGAAGTCATCTTTGTGAGAAGGACTAAACTGTTGCTATTTCTTTTATGAGTTGAGTAATGTGCATTTAGTATTTCTATCATTGTACCTCTATTTTGTTCATAAGTAAATAGTGAATTTATCTTTTCTGATTGCTATTACATGGTATTTGAAGAACAATGTTACATGTATTCATTTCTGATCATGCTGCCATTGATATCTTTTATATGTTAAGCAATTCGCTTTGATATTCTGAATGCGATATGAGTTATACACATTACCTTTATTAACTATTTAATCAAAATAATCACTTTGAAATATTTTCATTTCCATTGGTGTTTGAGCAATCTATATTGTCATTTACTAAGGAAAATCATTATAGATCACATCCAGATAAATGTTAAACAATCCCGGGCTATAGAGTATATTAATGCATATGTTTTCCATTTAATTCATTACTGTAAATCCATCTATTTCACTTCACTATAAGCATTGCATATTCATTTAATAACGTTTCATTGAGAAACTGGTCCCATTATCCCCATTCGGAGCCACTACCTAAACAAAAAAAGAGTTGTCTTAAGGTCCGATTGAGTGGTTTTCACCCGTGTTGACGTGGCGATTTCGAGGCCTCAACACATAAAATTATGGACCTTAATTTAATACAACAAGTAAGCTTAAATTTCTACCAAAAAACTAAGAAGAAAGGTTTACGAAAGCTCACACTACTGTACTTTCATACTTTTCTCAATAGAACGACTGGAACATTGTTTTAGGAATTTTCATAAAGAATTTGGAGAAGTTGCTTTTCTGTACTCTTGAAGTCATCTTTGTGAGAAGGACTAAACTGCTGCTATTTCTTTTATGAGCTGAGCAATGTGCATTTGGTATTTCTATCATTGTGCCTCTATTTTGTTCATAAGTAAATAGTGAATTTATCTTTTCAGATTGCTTATTACATGGTATTTAAAGAACAATGTTACATGTATTCATTTCTAATCATGTTGCCATTGATATGTTACATGTTAAACAATTTGCTTTGATATTCTGAATGTGATATGAGTTATATACATTATTTTTATTAACTATTTAATCAAATTAATCATCTTGAAATATTTTCATTTCCATTGGTGTTTGAGCAATCTATATTGTCATTTACTAAGGAAAATAATTATAGATCGCATCCAGATAAATGTTAAATAATCCCGGGTTATAGACTAGATTAATGCATATGTTTTCCATTTAATTCATTATTGCAAATCCATCTGTTTCAATTCACTATAAGCATTACAAATTCATTCAATAACCTTTTTTGGGGAAACTGGTCCCATTATCCCCAGTTGGAGCCACTACCTAAACGGAAAAGGAGCCATCTTAAGGTCCGGACCGGGTGGTTTTCCCCTGTGTTGACGTAGCGATTTTCAAGGCCTTAACACATAAAATTATGAACCTTAATTTCATACAACAAGAAAGCTTAAATTTCTACCAAAAAACTCAGAAGAAAGGCTTACGAAAGCTCGCACTACTATACTTTCATACTTTTCTCAATAGAACGACTAGAACATTGTTTTAGGAATTTTCATAAATAATTTTGAGAAGTTGCATTTCTGTACTCTTGAAGTCATCTTTGTGAGAAGGACTAAATTGTTGCTATTTCTTTTATCAGATGAGCAATGTGCATCTGGTATTTCTATTGTTGTACCTCTGTTTTTCTCATAAATAAATAGTGAATTTATCTTTTTAGATTTCTTATTACATGGTATTTAAAGAACACTGTTACATGTATTCATTTCTGACCATGCTGCCATTGATATGTTTTACATGTTAAACAATTTGCTTTGATATTTTGAATGTGATATGAGTTATACACATTATTTTTATTAACTATTTAATCAAATTAATCATCTTGAAATATTTTCATTTCCATTGGTGTTTGAGCAATCTATATTGTCATTTACTAAGGAAAATAATTATAGATCGCATCCAGATAAATGTTAAACAATCCCGGGTTATAGAGTATAATAATGCATATGTTTTCAATTTAATTCATTACTGCAAATCCATCTGTTTCACTTCACTATAAGCATTACAAATTCATTCAATAACCTTTCTTTGGGAAACTGGTCCCATTATCCCCAGTTGGAGCCACTACCTAAACAAAAAAGGAGCTATCTTAAGGTTCGGATCGGGTGGTTTTCCCCTATGTTTATGTAGCAATTTTCAAGGCCTTAACACATAAAATTCCGAACCTTAATTTCATACAACAAGAAAGCTTAAATTTCTACCACAAAACTCAGAAGAAAAGCTTACAAAAGATTGTACTACTGTACTTTCATACTTTTCTCAATAGAACGACTGGAACATTGTTTTAGGAATTTTCATAAATAATTTTGAGAAGTTGCATTTCTGTACTCTCGAAGTCATCTTTGTGAGAAGGACTAAACTGCTGCTATTTCTTTTATGAGCTGAGCAATGTGGATCTGGTATTTCTATTGTTGTACCTCTGTTTTTCTCATAAGTAAATAGTGAATTTATCTTTTTAGATTTCTTATTACATGGTTTTTAAAGAACAATGTTACAAGTATTCATTTTTGATCATGCTTCCATTGATATTTTTTACATGTTAAGAAATTTGTTTTGATATTCTGAATGCGATATAAGTTATACACATTATTTTTATTAAATATTTAATTAAAGTAATCATCTTGGAATATTTTCATTTCCATTGGTGTTTGAGCAATATATGTTGTCATTTACTGAGAAAAATTATTATAGATCACATCTAGATAAATGTTAAACAATCCCGGGTTATAGAGTAGATTAATGCATATGTTTTCCATTTAATTCATTACTATAAATCCATCTATTTCACTTCAATATAAGCATTACACATTCATTCAATAACCTTTCATTGGGAAACTAGTCCCATTATCACCAGTCAGAGCCACTACCTAAACAGAAAAGGAGCTGCCTTAAGGTCTGGACCAGATGGTTTTCCCCTGTGTTGACACAACGATTTTCGAGGCCTCAACATGTGGGTAGAAGAATAATAAAAATACCGACAACTATCATCACAATAGACCATATGTACATTATAAACCACAATCAGGAGAAGACAAATGGATGAGGATAATTTGACTAACTAATTTTTGTGAAATACTTACCTTGTTGCCATGAATGCTAATGGATTGAAAGATGAATCTACATGACAACCTGGATGTTCTCAAGACAGTTGATGCTAAAATTTAATAATGTATGAGTCTAAATAAAATAATGTGAAAACCATATATATATATATATATATATATATATATATATATATTATATATATATTATATATATATATATTATATATATATATATATATATATATATATATATATATATATATATATATATATATATATATATATAATATATATATATATATATAATATATATATATATATATATATTAATATATTATCACGGAGGATCGTAAACCTATTCATCATATTCATAGACAAATGAACCCTGCAATAAAAGATATTGTGAAATATGAATTGTGAAACTTGTTGGATGCAAGATTCATTTACCCAATCTAAAATAGTGAATGGGTGTCTCCCTCCGTCATTGTCCCTAAAAATAATGGAAAAAATGGAGAATCTATGTTGATTACAAAGAAATCAACAAAGCCATCAGAAATGATAATTTTCCCTTGCATTTTATTGACCAAGTTTTGGATGTTCTTGTAGGGAAAAAGTTAAGCAAAGTCTTTTGGTAGAAATCACACAAGACAAATTTTTGGCTGATGCGTTTTGAACCAACAAGTGTGGTTCATCATCAGGGAAACATTTATCATTTTTGGATGGATTCAATGGGTACAATAAAATCTAGATCAACCCTAAATATTAGGATAATAACACTTTCACATGCTCGTGGGAACCTTTGCTTACATGGTTTTTCCGTTTGGTGTATGCAATGCCCTTGCTACCTTCTAGAGGTATATGTTGAGAATTTTCTCTGAGCTTGTGCATGATTCAGTGGAAATATACATGGATGGTTTTACACCCTATGAGGATGATTTCCAAGAGGTTCTCTCCAGCCTATGCAAATTTTTGTAGAGGTGAAAAAAAATGAACCTCTCCCTGAGCCATGAAAAGTGCCTATTTTTGATGAATGAAGAAATTGTTTTAGGGCACCTTCTCTCTGACAAAGGAATCCAGGTAGATCCCAATAAAATTTCCATCATAAAAAAGTTTCATGTTCCTCAAAAATAGAAATATGTTAGGAGTTTATATGTCTTTCTAAATATTACCGAAGATTCACCAAATATTTTAGGAAGATTTCTTCACCTTTATTTTCTTTACTAACAAAAGATTCAGAGTTTTGTTGGACATATCCATCTTAGAAGGCATTTGAGGAAATTAAAGAGAAATTTGACTGCACCAATCATTAGAGGTCCAAATTATACTTTTCCGTTCCATATCCATACAAATGCATTAGATAAAGAAGTTTGGGTAGCTTGAAGGTAAAGTTCCCTTTATGCCATTTATTTTATTAGCAAGAATATGTCCATTGTTGAGCTTAACTATACAATTAATGAGAAATAAATCTTAGTTGTTGTACATTCTTTAAAGAACTCTAGGAATTACAATGTTGGCTATCAGTTCTTTGTACATAATGATCATACAACAATTAAGTACTTAATGAAAAAACCATATTTGGATGCTCGCATAATTAGGTGGTTAGCGTTACTACAAAAAATTGATCTAACTATTGTTGATAAACTAGGAAAATAGAATGTTTCTGTAGACTTTGTTTCAAAAATAACCTTGTCTGTAGAGAATGAAGAAATGGTAGATGATAGGCTCCCTAATGATGATTTGTTTTCCATATCACTCTTATCTCATGGTTTTCCGACATCGCTAATTTCTTATTTGTTGCTTAGTTTCCTCCTCACTTATCCTTAAAGGATAAAAGAAAAATTGTCAGAAAGAGTGGCTCTTACACTTGGATCGGGGGTAAATTCTTCAAGTTAGGGATTGATCATATCCTAAGAATATGTGTGAGGGAGGATGAGTTCTTTAAAATTGTCTTAGATTGTCATGATGGACTATGTGGGGGCCATTTTCCTACCAATAGGACTACCTACAAAATCCTGCAAGTAGGATATTACTGGCCAACCCTTCGTAGAGATGTCCAGATATACACAACATAGTGTGATGAATGCCAGATAATGGGTAAACCTACTCAGAGGGATGAAATGCATTTACAATTTTAAGTGAATTTTGAATCATTTGCAAAGTGGGGCATGGAATTCATTGGTCATATCGATCCTCCATTTGGACAAAAGAGATATATCATTGTGTGTATAGAATATCTGACTAAGTGAGATGAGGTGAAAGAAGTAAAAGCAAAAAAATTGAGCAGAATGTGGATGAATTCTTGAGGGAAAACATATTTTATAAGTTAGGATTCCCAAGAGAATTAGTGACAAACCAAGGTTCCTATTTCACCTCCAACATAATCAAGGGGTTCATGAAGAAACATCATATCTCACACTAGAAGTCTACTCCATATCATACTGGGGAAAATTTGCAAGCATAGGTGACTTACAGAGCATTGGAAAACACACTAACTAAGGTGGTCAACATTAGAAAAAAGGATTGGGAAGCCATACTTGCTAAGGTCACTTGGGCCTACAACACCACCTAGAATACCACTATTGGGTTCACCCCCTTTGAGCTAGTATATGGAAAGAAAGTATTGTTATCTATTGATTTGGAATACAACACATTAAGGATTGAAGCCTCACTTGACATGGATCTCAGTAAAGCACAAAAAGAAAGGGTGTACCAATTAAATGCACTTGATGAATACAAGTTTCATGCCCTCTTGCATACCGAAGTGGTTCAACTACAAAGGAAAATATGGCATGAAAAGAAGATCAAAACTAGAACCTTCCAAGAGGCATATTGGCCCTCTTGTATGACTCTAGATTTAAAGAATTTAAAGGGAAGTTCATGGCTAGTTGGTTGGGACCTTATTTGGTTGAAAAATTCTATGATAATTGTTTAGTCCAGGTCAAAACAAAGATGAAGAGTAGATTCCACTTTTGGTAAATGGTCATGGATTGAAATTCTACAAGAAGCCCTTCATTAGGGATATATTTACTTAGCCAATAAGAAAGGAGTTGAATATGATTGAGAGAATCAAATATCCCAATCCTTTCAATGTATAACAAAAAGAAGAAATAAAAAAGAAAAAGAAAAAGAAAAAGAAAAAAGAAAAAAGAAACTCAAGTGAAAACCTCCTCTAAGGCACTTGAGGCGGGATCATTAGTTGAAAGACTCTCTGAGGTAGCCTACGAGCCTGAGAAAAAAAACAAAAATAGTAATAAATATCCCTAGGTGAAAACCTCCTCTGAGGCACCTAAGTCAAACTTGCTAGTTAAAAACCTCCATGAGTTAGTTAGTGTGGCTCAAGATAAAAGAGAAAATATAGAAAAAAAATGAAGAAAATATTTTATGAAAAAAGGAAAAAAATGAAGAAAATGCATTACAGGAAATTTCAGCCTAAAAGTGCCCATGAAATTTTCACATAATTTTCATGTCATAATATGTAGACCAACCAAATTATTTTAAATTTAAAAAGATATACAAGTAAATATTTTAGAGGAAAAAAAAAAAAAACTACTTTTTTAAATCGTATTTTTGCCTTATCTCCTTATAGGTTTACTCAAATTTCAAGTGTAGACACTTGTTGGATGAAAAATTAAATTCCACATCCAACAAGTATCCATTATGAATATTGTTGAAAAGACCCACATTGATTAAAATAGAAGATACATTAAATACTGTGTCTACACTTGAAATTTGAGTAAACCTATAAGGAGATAAGCCAAAAATACGATTTAAAAAAGTAGTTTTTCTTCGTTTTCCTCTAAAATTCTTAAATATTATTTTATTATTTTTCCTTAGGAGGCCAATTTTATGCTGAAGTTTTCTCTAATGTTTGATCTCATCTTGATGTATGTGCAAGTATCACAGAGGGAAAGCAACAAGGCATGCTATATAGGCAAACTTATACATGTAGCCTAAACAATGAGTCATATAATTTCAGAGGGCCCAAAAATCACCCTCACATCATTATCTACCCTGAAATATTATCGACAAGATCATTTCAACATTTCCAACTCATTTTCATGTATTTCTATCCAGTTCCCTAAGTTGTTACAATGAAGTATTGTAATGCTACAAGATAGTCCAGATATGACAAGAAGACACAAATGAAAGATTTCCTCTACATACAAACAAGAAAAATTATTTCCTGGCACTCATCCATTCCACCACCATGTCTCACTCCTCAATTTTTCCTCCATTTTTTATCATTTTCTGTCCACAATAGCTCAAAATCCTATTCTTGTCCATCTGAGTCACCCTCAATAGCATTTCCTACCTCACCACCAAATTTTGTTTGAATTATCAGAGCTCCTTGATGTCACAAAAGAATACAATTATGAGCATGACACGTTTATGTGACTACTATAGGAGACTACATAGTCCTGTGGTAGCCTTAAAAAACCCAACAAGCTCAAGTCTCCAACACTATTGAAGAAGGTCATATTAAAAAATGCAACAAGAAATTCTCAATTTGATTTTGCATTGATTAAATTGAGAAAATTTGAATTTCCACATCAATAGACAACTTGGATGATGTTAACTTGTGTGACATGGCTTGTGTCACCCAATTTACTCAAGTAATTTGAGTTGGAGGAGTTGGAGTTCATTTCTACATGTGCGATTACTAATTTGTAGTAATCAATGCCAGTTATCTTAGGTTTTTTTCAGTTAAACTAGTTCTAACTTTTGGAGGAACTAGTGGAAGGTTAGTTAAACAGTATGACTTCAACCAAACTAAGCGATCATCTAGTTAACTAATAAATTAACCCAAAACAGCTAGTGCATGAAAATAATTCGAGTTACCCAATTGCGGTGGAGATTCGAAGGTAGTGTAACATCAATTGTAGGCTAGTCTTGAGTGTACAAGTGTTGCATGCAGTTAAACAATAAGCCTAATAAATTGCACAATTAAATTAGAGGAATTTCCTAAATAATAGGAGCTAATTCCTCAAGGAAAAATGCAATGAAATAGGAGCTCAAGCTGAGTCAAAATGTGACGAAGTTTGGGTCAGAGGCTTTAAGTGAGCAGAGAGATAGGTTGTGCACTTGCAAGGGGAGCTCAATTGAACAAAGAAAGCATTTGGATTTTTAGAAAATTTCTTTCCCCAGATAAAAATACTTGTTTCTTGTGTGTTATTTATTCTTGCATGTCTGAGATATTTTTTCTAAATTATGAATTAATGTCCACAAAGTAGTAGAGTAGGTTTGTGTCTTGCAATTTTGATTAAAACTTAATGATAAGTTGCAAATATACAACCTAATTTCTATATGGTATCAGAGCCGGATTCACATGAGAGAATGAAATTCAAAGTTATTTCTCAAAGGTTCAAATTTGAAGATTAGTGTAGAAATATTTCTTCAGAGCTAAGAATATGGCCTTCAATGGACTAAGTCTAGAATATGTCTTGGAAGTCCCCTCTAATTTTATTGCATGGAGGAAATATTGGATGACAATGGATTTATAGAATACATCAAGACAAATGTTGCAAAACCTCAAGCATCTGATGCCCAGAACGTTGCTCATTGGAAGAAATATGTAGTCAAGGTGAGGAGAATAATCTTGGAGGGAATATGGGATCACATTGTCTCAAATATCCACTGAAAATAAACTCTATTCACAATGTGGAAAGAAATGACAAAATTGTTTGAAAATAGTAGTGACCACAGGAAGCTAGCACTCAAGGATAAACTTCGAAGTATTAATATGTAGAAGAATGACACAATTCGATAGTATCTGAGCAAGTTTACACATTGTCGTGATGAACTTGGTGTGGTCAGTTTTAATGTCCTTGAAGAAGACTTGGTAAACCTATCCCTTCTCAGTCTTCCCAAGAGATAGCATAGCTATCAAGATTCAGTGAATGGGAGGGAGAAACTACTGAATTGGGAGGGCTTATGGTCCAATTTGGTACAGGAGGAAATAAGACGAAATACTAGAGATGGGACTTCATCCAAGGGAAAGGATGAAGAAAAATTTCCATTGGATGGTGTTATCACTCAGGTTTTCCTAGAAGTTGTGTAAGAGGAAAGTATACCCTAGGTAACCACAAACCAACCTTTTAGATGCAGAATCTAGCCACTCTGCATCCAGAGAGGGCTCTCTCTTTATGATTTATCTTTGCTCTTGGAAGGTTTTAGGCTAGTTATAGATTCAAGAGTTTGTTTTGGGAAAATGGTGGAATCCACAAACTAAGGGCAAGATTGAGAGCTTTCACTCCATTGGGCTATGGAGTC
>APFE031522790.1:310092-362678 GCA_000404065.3 Pinus taeda | reverse complement strand
CCCCAAAGCGGGAATGAATTTTATCATTAGAGTCTTAGGAGAATCCTAGTGTGTTAATCTGCTAGATTATGTTTGGTCGCAGAACTGGGTGGTCTATGAGGGTCTGTCAAAGGGCTATTTCCCTTTGAAGATGTAAAATTTGTTAAAGTCATGATGTAAAGAGTCTTGAGGGTTGAAAATGTTAATCCCCTCATGCGTCTTAGGTCCTAGGTCTTAGGGGAAATTTTTCCAAAGGCTATGTTTGATGATCCATGATAAAACAATAAAAAATAATAATTAAAGATAAAAATAATAAAATATAAAAATAAATAAAAAAAATATAAAATATTAAAAAATAATAAAAAATACTAAAAAAACAATAAAAATTAAAAAAAAAAAAATAATAATATTTTGAATTTTTTTAATTCGACGGATGAGATTAAGAGATGTCTTGATCCTCATCGACGGTCGAGATCGTTTTGTCATGGATCACTCAAACTAGCCGTTGGGATTTTTTCCTTTAAGTAGGGTGCTAGGGGTCATTTGAGATCATCAATTGGATCTGAGTCTTGTGCTGAAGAAGCTCTCGTGTAATCTTTTTTCTGGTGCTAATAAAGAAGACTTTGGGGTCAAAAGCTTGCTGGTGTTACTCTCTTAATGTGCTGTGAGCAAATTTTATTTCTGCATATTTTACATTTTCAGCCGTTAATGTCAGCTTAATGAAGAGTATTGTTGAGCATAGGTATCTTGTTCACATGCTAGGGTTTTAGTAGTATTAGGGTTTCTGATGTAATGGCAGGTATCTCCATTGTGTTTGAGATCTAGTGCTGCTTTTTCTCTCTTATTTGACGGTTGAAGTGAGCTGTGCAGGAAACCCTTGAAGATCAGTGGGCGTTAGGGGAAGTTCTAGGCTGAACCAGCCAACTCCCATCAGCATCTTTTTGCAGAGCCCAGCTGGTTTTGACCCTGGGTTAATCATTTAGTCTTTTTTATGAATTGCATGAGAGATTTTTCTAACACATTTCATTAGTTTATCTGAATTTCTCAAAATTTTCTTCAATAATAACTGTTAAATCTGGCTTTATAGAGCTGAAATTTTGAAAATTTTGATCAGTTTTTAGGGTTTTGTTTCAATTTTTTGCATATTGTTCCTGGGTCTTCTGTTTGTGAGATTTGCAGGCTGCAGGGTTCTCAAAGCCTTTTAAAGAAATTCAAGCAAAATCGTGGGTATCAGGCACTGATTTCTGCTGGAAATTGCGCCCAAAACCCTCCATCCACTGCATTTGCCTGCTATTCAACCTGCCAGAAACAAAAGGAAACATGCAATCAGCTCCATCTCCAGTCCACGCTGCCAGTTTCTATCCCCAGACACGCTGCTCTTGCCCGCTTCAGCTGTATCTGCAACAAAACGAGTTCAGAACGTGAGTTAAATCTATGAAATCGGGCGTCATTTCCAGGTAAGTCGATTCCTTAACTTTGGCATTGTGCAGTACAATCGTAACGATCGATTTTCATTTGTTTACGTTTTGTCCAAACCATAAAATCGACTGTCACAATGCTTGGTTGCTCTATGCGTTAGCATGAGCTCAGAAAACCTAAATCGATTTCATTCAGTTACGTATGAATGCGGGATTGTTGTCAGCATAGGGTTAATTTCTGAAATCGTTTTTTTTAACTGAAGTTTGGTAACGTATCAATGTGTATTTTTGTTTCTGTGTGGGTTTTATTCTGGCCGCAGCCCAATCCGTCCCATTTCCACGCGTTCTCTGCCTGTGCCCGCAATCAAACCCCGATCTGATCTGCATGAACCTGCAAAAAACAAATAAGCTCAGATCAAAAATCGTTTGCCTGTATCAGTGCGTATCAGCCTTCAGCTCTGCGCATGTTTTCCTTTTTTAAACATCAAGCCCGTCCGCATAGGCTTGACCACCGCCATCGTTCAGCCCGCAGTCGAACCCCTGACCCTCTCCGCGTGAACTTGCAAGCATATATTACATTGCATGCGTTGATTTTACATTTTCATCTGGACCAGAATGCGTCGATTGTTTTTCGCGTAGGCATGGTTCACATTAAAAATTGAATTTCGTTTCTGTTTGGAATGTGTATACGTTGCTTTCTTAGGATTAGTTTTTTGATTAGATTTCCTTCGCTTTGTTTTAATTTCGTTTTAAACTTTATTTTAACTCATGTTATGTTAAATATGTTAGGGTTTAGCATTTAGGTTTGGTTTTAGAATTTAAAAAAATAAAAAAAAAAAAATCAAAATTCATAAAAAATTCGTAGGGTTTCAGTTAGTGTTTTAAATTTAAGTTTTTTTAGTATAGTTTTAAAGTAGTTTTGTTTTAGTTTAATTTTGTTTTAAAAATAAAAAATAAAAAAAAAATAAAAAATCATAAAATTTTTCTTTCTTTTAGAGAATAGATTAAAATTTTCATTTAGTTTTAATTTTTAAACTTTGTCGGAAAAGCATAAAAAGCATTGCGGAATTTTTTTTGTTTTTCTTAAGCCTGGAAAGTTTATCGTGGTCTATATTTTTTTGCTGAGGCTATAATGTTGATGTGAGATTAGCGTTCATCTTTATGAGATCTGGCATGCTTATCTGGTAAATGTGCAAATTTACATGGTCATATCTTTCGTAGTTTACTTCCTTTTAAATTGCCAGAGTATTGTTAAAAGCATTGTGAATTTACTGATATCTCACATTTTCGAGGTAATTTAATGTTAAATGATTGCTGTGCATACTCTACATTCCTGCAACATCTGTTAAGTGATCATTTTGACACCAAACCCATAAGGCACTGGTCCATTGAATTAAACAAAACTACTTAGTGCTTTTCTCTTTCGTGTCTCCCAAACCAACTGGTTCGCAGTTGGTCATCCTTTCCCTTCAAGGTCTACCCCCCTTAGCCGTGGGAGACAGACTTAAACGGAGAGATCGGGGATCAGAGTGACAACCCTCGGTCTGAGCGTTGTCGCGACAATCTGCGCGACAACACAGGGAAAAGGAGCGAAAGGGACGTGAAGAAGGGTTTGGACCCTTGAGGAACTACCCGAACGTAGGACCAGAATTAGCTTTTGCTAGCATAATGGCTGTGTGTGTGCATGTTTCTTTGTTTAGACAACTTTCAGTCTGCTAGGGTTGCACCCAAAAGCCCTAGGGGATAAAACCCCTCCACTAACAATTGGTTTGCAGGCATTTGTGTGTTGAAAGGATAGGTTGCCAAGTCTATTGGAGTGTGAGGACTTTTTCAGTTAGAATAATCACCTCCATGGATATCAAATATCCCACAATTTGTTCAAGCCAACAATCTCATAAGACATCAAGAGATTTATTTAAAAGGGGGTTTCATGAGCCCTTTGCTTCTTTTCCATCTCGAAAAAATCATATATTTTCTTCTCTCGTTTGTGCACATATTGATTTTATCTAGCATTTGAGGCTAAGTTGTTGGATTTAAATTCTCTCTCACTCACTAAAATCAGCTCTTTCAAGTTGATCTTAGTGAGAGAATTTGTAATATAAAATGTATTTTATACTTGCATTGGGTTTCTAACTCTTTCCTCCTCATGCATGTGATTTCATCTCACATCTTTCAGCACTATTTATTTTGCTTGCTTTTCTATAGGTCTTCTTGGAGGCAATTCAAGTTTGAAGAAAGGGAGCTGAAACATAAACCAAAGAACCATTTTCCATTTGGAAACTCAAATCCAAGTACTTCATTCTCAACACTTCACCTCTTCTTCTAAAGCCTCATTCTTTTGAGGAATTGTAACCATTATCCACCTCAAGGGTTTAGGCTTTTACTTTGTAACATCTCACAAGTAAATGTTTAAAATCTTACACTTGTAACTTTGGGAAAGAGTAAGTGTGAAGTGCATATTGCAAGCTCTTTCCAAGCCCCTCATTTCTATAAGAGGATCCCATTTTCTAATAAAATAGAATTTTTGTTTTGAGGGAGCTTGGGATTTTTTCCATGGCATCCCCTTTCCTCATTTCAGGAAGGAATTCTTATGCTTTGACTAATTTTTCTTCTACTTTATTAGCTTTCTAGCACTTAATTTCATTTTGTACATGCTTAAAATTAACATGATTCACTCCACATGCAATTTTTTCTAATCTTGTATTTAAATTCTCACATGCATAAGCTTCAAACTTGTAAACTTGAGAAAATGTTATCTCGTGTAAACACTTCATACTTAGGAAAGTATTAATTGTCTCATAATTTCTTCAAATACATGTTTTACTACTTGGCCAATTTATGTTATATGTTGTGGAAACTATTAGAGCATTATCATTTCTTTGAAATAGTTGTAGCTTAAAGCAATCTATTCCATTTTGCTTGCCTATTTTCCGTTTAATGGTGTAAACACACATGAGCTCATTTACATTCTAGTCTCTCAAGTTTTGCAACTGTCTTATTTCTCTTTGAAGCATTTGCATGTAACATTATTTTAATTGGGGATTAATACAATTTGCATTTCATTTAGGCATTTTAATATAGGAAGGCCCCAAGTCTCACTAAAATTTTACCTCAAACATAAGTTGGTTGAAGTAAACATCTTAGGGACTCTTTACTCCTCTATGGACTCTTCACTGTGAAACCCACATCTTCGGGTGAGGGCGAGGTGTGAGGATTGAAAAGTTCAATTGTAATCTTATTGTATAGGTAGTTAATAAAATTAACCAAGAGCATTTTCCATCACATTTATTTTACTTGCCTCTTGATGTTTTGAATTGTTATATTGCAAAGTTTATTTTCAAGAAACATTTCAAAGCAAGTATTGTGATTTTTCAAATTGGTAATAAGTGATTTCATTTCATGCTTAGGTCTAATTCCATATTGACATCTTGATTTAGCATTTAACATCTCCTATTTTACTTTTTTTAAAGTAAATTTTCTAATTGTTGAGTTTTGGCAAGATATGTTTTGATTGATGAATTGATTTTATATATTACAAATATCTTGTGCTAACATCTTTTGTTTGCATTTCAGAGTTACTCTACTTTCATTATTGGAAGCATTCTATCTTTACTTCGAGAAAATGTGTCTTTTATTTTGTTGAGCAAATTCTTTATAAGGCACTGGTTTTATGGTTTTCTCATGTTAATGATTTTCATTGTTATGCTCATATCATATTTTTCTCATAGATCATTAAAAGTAATCCATTTTCACTATAACACTCTCATAGAACCTCATATCACTTTTAACTTAAATTTTCATTAGGGATCACCCCGCTTAGCTAACCTAGGAGATAGTTTAAACAAAGAGAGATGGGATTTAGTGTGACAGCCTCTTCTCATAGTTTCGTGCCACCAACCACACCTTGTTGGGTTAAAGACTTTTCTCACTAATTTGTGGGTAGGTGTAGGCAACAAGAGTAACATCTTTGGTGTTGTTTGGGACAAGTCTTCTGGTACCTGGGAAATCGACTAACTTTTTGTTTTTGCATGTTTTAGAGTTAGATTGTTGTTCAAGTGGCGACTCCATTTATTTCATTTTCTGCAAGGATTTCTACTTGAAGCTTGCTTCCTATAGACTTTTTGCTAATTTTGGACAAGAGCCTCTCTTTGGTATCCATTTGCTCTTTCAGGGTCAAGTGAGCATTACATCATGAATGATTTGTTCTCCCCTTATGATTTTACTAACATTCTAGGCTATCCGAATTTAATTCTGGATGAAGCCATTGAAGCTATTGAAGAGTTTCTTAATTTTCTAGGTAACAATGCCATCAGTAGTGAAATTCACCTTAGGAATTTCCACCTTTGTGTGAGCAAATGGCGCTAGATATTATTAACCATGAGGACGTTAAAATGAGACTTTTCATATTTTCTCTAGATGGCGATGCTATGGATTGATTCATAGACCTACCTGCTAACAATTGCGATTCTCTAGAATCAATCATTGACGCCTTTGAAGAAAAATATGGAGATGAAAGAAAGATCAAAGCGAAAACTGATGAGAATGATAAGGATCTCATATAGGAGTTGACTCAAATGATTAAGGATATGCAACTCAACTAAGCTCAACTCATTAAGACCATGGAGGCAAATCATGCACAATCAATAAAGGCCATGGAAGTAAATCATTCTAATCAGATGACCTCTATTCAAAAGAAGTTGCTTGCCATGGAAGAAAAACAAGTACAATTAATGTAGTATCCTTTCGGGATATTTTGCAAATTTTGCAGAAAACTAATTCAACCAAAAGTTTTCCATACAATTACATTCAATTTATAGAAGATTGACATGTAAAAATAAAACAAGAGAATGCATGCAATTCAATCATCCAATGAACAGAAATAATATTATCTTTTATTATAGTATATAAATTGGGTATAAACTGGGGTTTTACATGCTGAAATAACAAAATCGCTGAGATAGAACTGGCCTCAAGAATTTGCTCCAATGTTGCACGGGCCCTCCACCAAAACTGAACTGAACTGCCACTGTTAAGCTCTCCTGTGAATTATGGATGAATTCACTAAGGAAAGATAGGTACTTGCCTAATCTCACTAAATCACACGAGGGTTTCTGTCCTGGGGCTACCAAGGAAGTGGAGAACCGGATTTTCAAACTCTCATACAAGAAGAAATATCAAATCCAAGATGTTCTCTAATGGCTTCCTCCTCCTCTTTTTATAGATCTGATGGACCCCTCTAGAAGCTCCTATTTTATTATTATTTTAACCATTGAGCACATTTCCCTTAATTAAAATATTCTTTTTAATGTGGGAAAATGGTAAATTGGCCACCATGCTTCCTCAAGCCACCGAAAATCACTTATAGCGATCACATCCTATAGATCTTCTTGTTCCGATTCCAACGGGCTATTACACTAAGGTGTTCTGCCAAGAATTCCTCTCCAAACGCCACCTTAAGTGTAATTAATGGAGTCAAGCCCATTAATAACTCAATTTTTTAAAAGTTATCGGAATGCAACGGAATGAACGGAAAATTGTGCGAATGCTGGAATATATAAAGTGAATGCCATCAAACCTCATAAAAACTCTTCAAAACTCCATGAAACACATCCTAAAGTCCTTGAGCCTACTGATGAAGTAAACCTGCACCTGTCACCTGTCTGCCCTAGCCCTGAAAGCCCATCCTAACCATGCCACGAGGAACACCAAAAAAAGGAACATTACAATTAATCAACACCATGGAAACAAATCATGCCAAGGAAATAAGTGTTATGACGGCTAATTAGGTCACTTTTCAGAATAGATTGGATGAAATGGAAGATTACAGGTACAAAAATTCCAACTTAGGTTAAATAATGAATGGGAAGAGAACAAAGAAACAAATCATAAGCCTCCCAATCCACTAAAGAAATATTCATCTCATTATGAGGAGGTCATTTACTCCATTGAAAAATGGCTAATTGATGGAGACATGGATAGCAAGGAAACTGAGGGGAATCAGGTTTATACTTATGAGATTGATCCATCATCCATGTCAAAGTAGATGCGGAAAGGAGAAAGGCAGGTCACAAAAGTCTTGGATACTTCAAAATTTCCATTTGAGCATCTTCAAGATTGGGCAGAAAGGTCTACTTTGATTGCATCAACATCAACACCACAATCTATTAAGAAGAAAAAAAAAAGCGGAAAGGATTTGGTAAATTTGATTTCCATGTACAACACAGTGTTGGGATAGATCAAAGTCCTAAGATATTCAAAATTGGACAAGGCACAACAGAAAAGAAGCCCATGGATCTGCCTGAAAGTAGGCAAGTTCTTAGCATGAACTTCATTGAGGACGTCTGATGCCATGGGGCATCTTTTTGTATCAATTTCTAACCTTATCCCTCATCATTTTATTTCATGAATAAATTGTCATTTATGCTTTTAGAATAAATTTCCATTGTTTCATTTATGTACTTCAGGATATTTTTGAATGGATACCGCTAATATATGTCTTTTGTCATTAGATGCAAATTCCAAGTTCTTGCACACTATCATTTCCAATCTAGCATGCATCCCCATATGGAGCCAAATGTTGACCACTGGAGTGGCACCTAGTGATTATATGAAGACTATTGATTTTTGTAGCATCGAATGTGCTCTAGCCTCGAAATTTTGTAGAGGCTAAAACACATGTATTCTCCAAAACCCAAAAATTGTTTGGGAAAAATTCACCTAGAGATAGTTTAATTAAAATAATTAATCATTTTTAATGTATTCCTAAGCCTAGACTTGGGAAATGTGATTAATTAAAGGGTATTAATTAAATCTAGTGCAAATAGAAGAAGACGAGTATCAACTTCTAGTTAAAATTAGCCTTTGATTATGTTTTAATCTTGGTCGTTGGTGCTCCAACGAGAGATTATAAGAATGAGCTTGATGGGCACTTGGAGAACACACCGAGATAGTGAGATCTAGAGATCAAATTTCTCAAGAGTAGCAACATTGAGTTGCCGGAGAGAGATCGAGTGATATTCTTGTAGTGAGGGGCAGGGGTAGTAGACTGAAAATGGATTTTTCCTAAGTTACCAAGATTTGGATAAGGATACAGATCCTGATCCGGATCCAAATACGGCAAGGATACGTCAAATGTTGATTATGGGTAGCATCGGATGTGCTTTAGCTTCGAAATTTGGTGGAGGGGCTAGAACACATGAGATCTCCAGAACCTAAAAGTTGTTTGGAGACATTCCACCCGGATGAGGAGTTATTAAAATAATTAATATTTTTAATAGGTTCCTAAGTCTAAACTTAGGAAAATAAAAATATTAATGTGTATTAATAAGAATATGGGTGAGAAGGTTCTAAGTGACAAGGATCAAGTTGTTTTAATCTTAGCCGTTGATTAGAGATTAGATAACACTCGTTGATTCATCAACAGGAAAAGTATAAGAGGAGGCTTGAGGGTCAGTTGGAGATCAACCAAGAGATCAAATAGATCGATTTTTCTGGGGTGAGGTTTGCTGAGAAAATCGAGCTAGTGGTCTCAGTTACAGTGAGGGGAAATTCGGCAAAGGGACTTTAGTCTAAGGCAGAAGAATACAGAGCGAAGAAGCAGAGCAGCACCAAGAGAGATAACGCAGCTCCAGAGAGGGTGACACAAAAGCTGGAGGGGCTGATGCAGGCACTTACAGGCAACACTCTTATTTGCTTGTGGGGCAGAGAGAGAGCAGTTCAGTATATTGACTTTCCGAGCAATAGAGGCTCACGGAGAGGGTGATGCAACTCCTAGAGGAGTTGACGATGTCCCAGCGCAAACCTTGGAGCAGCGATCATTGCCCAGCACTGGGAACAACATTTGTCATTTGTAGGGTTTGATCATCCAATTGTTGGATTTATTGAAATATCTGTCTCCAGATAGAGGTACTTTTGCCAAGGATATTCTTTGTTGACTGAGCCACATTTGGCACCCTAGTTCTATTAAAAAATCTGCTTAATAATACAAACCCTCTATATGCTGCACCGGTTTTCCCGAATAGGGCTTGGGTTTGGCCTATCTCCAAGCCAAAGTCGAACCCATAAAGTGTTGCATATTCCCTAGCTACTAACAATTCGCCATGTTATAAGAATGAGGATTTCATACACGAATGTCACCAGACAAACAAAAAAAAAAAAAAAAAATTTGAAATTTTAACCTCAAACTCCTCTCACAAAACCCAGAATAACCTAGAAATGGTTTGGCCATATTTTGACCTTCCAAAATCGACCCTCAAAGGCCCTATGCCCTCCAAAACTGCTGAAGCACATTGTTTGCCAATACACCAGCAAAATCCTCCTCAAACACTTTGGAAAAGTAGCAATCACCTCCACTAATGCTTTCCTTATCTCTTCCGACAAGGAACAACCTCAATGGTTGAGGCTCCACCTCCCACGTGAGCACAAAATGTCGCTTCTGCGCTGGCCCAAGAAGTGCGAAAGTCACACTGAATGGGAGCACTCTCCTCCAACTCCAAAACTCTCCAAAATGGTAGCAAAACTCATATGCCTCCTCTCTAGAAATTCTCCCAACCAAAACTCCTCCATACGATGCTACAAACAAACTCAGCGTCCCTCCACCACGTCCTCCAGAAATACGCACCACCTGGAGATGGATGCAACTGCTGGAAACCACAATGAAATCGTCCTATGGAAGAATGAAGATAAGCCTCTCTAGGGTGGCACTCGAAGTCCCCCGAAGAAAGGGTGAGCTCTTCGCTTGATGAACTGTTGGTAAACAGCAAGTGACTCGGCTAAGCAACTCGAGCAACCAAAGAGAAATTCGATAGGCCGAAGATGAATGAAATGAGGAGAGCTGCCTTCCTAATATAGATTTCGTGGAGCACTTTTCCTTCCAATTTTACCTCCATCATGGGCCCTCACTTAACCACCTCCATGCAAACCTTAACCACCTCCATGAAAACCGAACTAGGGAGTCCATATTTCCCTAGTGTGCGTAGACCCCATGCGTAATTTAACCACAACAAAATAATTTATCCTAAGTCTAATCTCTTAATAGAAATCAAATGGGCCCCACTATCTCCAAAATTGGCCCCAAAATGCAATAATTAGGCTTGTTCCAAATCAACTTAGGAAGGGACATGACAGTCCTCCCCTCCCAAATGTTGCTTTTCCCCAAGCAAATTCAGTGTTGGATGCTCAAGTATGTGCTCGCCCTCCTAAGTAGCATCCTTATTTGGCAAGCTCCTCCAATGCACCAAAAATTGCTTGTCCACAAGCAGTGCTTGAACAAGCGCTCTCTCTAACTGTGGATCCCCACCATCACTGCAAACTTCACCAGGATCCCAAATATGCCAATGGATCGTCCCTGATCGTTGTACTATCCTATAGTGAAGGAGTCCCGCGATGCCCAGATCCCAAGCCAACCTGATCAACGTGGAGCACCCCTTGCTTCACTCACTATCCTGCTAGATAGGGGCGTTAGGACCCCTTTGTCTACTACCAATAAGTAGAGCACCCTGACAATGTAAAACTCTGTCCAAATCCTCATTAAGATGCCCTACCAAATAGTCCACCCCATGCACTTTGATTGTGGGCCCATGAAGATACAACTCAATCCCCATGCGAATGAAGCCTCTCCTACATGAGCTCCTCTTGAAATCTTCTTGTTGGCCATCCTGCCATGCTGATGAAGTCTCCCACACCATCAACGAATCACGGAAACCCGGTGGAAAATCTGGACGACACTCTCCTATAGAGACCAACTCACCCGTATGGGTAGATGAACCATGCCCAGCGTAGCAAGAAACTATCCTATTGACCCCGTGACACCCAGGCCATCACTAATCGTTTAGCACACTCGTACCATAACTTCCTCTAGCATAACTCTCGGCCACAATCTATGCAATGATCGAGGTTAGGCCCAACCTGCCAAAGCACCTCAATAGTGCTAGCGCCTATTGCCCCATGCCTAGCCCCAATCCTAAGCAACAATCTGCCTCGCCCTATGGTGAGGGCTTTGGTGACTCCCCATGTGTCTGCCTGTGAATGAATCAGTTTACCTGTTGTTTGACCAAGCTCACTGAGGAGTGGAGTATCCCACCAATCCACTGGATCCATGGATCCCATAACCATACTAGAGGTCCACAACCCCAAATCTTCTATGTATGCTGCTATGTTATGTTGCTAGCTATTGGGACCCCTCTATACCCCATCTCTATCTCATGTAGGTATCCAATAGGTAGACACTGAGCATCAAGAACCAGTGCTACGAATATCTAGTTGCTCTGTGTCTGCCAAATCACACAACGAGATCTATTATCCCAACTCCTAATGATGTGCCTAAGTATTGCTAGAAGCCTCGACATTATCCTACCAACAAGAACTACCATCTTTTGCACCTCATGCTCACCTAATGCCTCGAGCTGTCCAACTGAAAAAGCACCATGTAACTCCCTCTCGGTCACCTCCCCAAGTGTGAGCCTGGGGGAACATATGCTACCTCGACAATCAACCATGCCATCCTGTCGACGATGCTGGACACGCCAACGGATGAGATTAAAAGGGGATTTTGACTCTCATCGACGGTCGAGATCATTTTGACATGGATCACTCGAACTAGCCATTGGGAATTTTTCCTTTAAATAGGGTGTCAGGGGTCATTTGAGATCATTCAATCTTTGACTCGTGTGCTAAAAAAAGCTCTCTTGCAGACATTTTTGTGCAGTAAAGAAAGACTTTGGAGTTGAAAATCTTCTTGGTGTTACTCTTCTGGAAATGCTGTAAGATGTTTTATTTTTCTGCATAATTTTATTTTCAGCCATTGATAATAGCTTGATGAAGATTAATCTAGGCACATGTATCTTGTCTAATCTCTGGGGTTTGAATGATAGTTTAATTTCTGAAATATAATGGCAGGTATCTCCATTTGATCTAAATTTCACTGTTGTTTTCTCCCTCTATGATAATGATTGATTTACGCTGTGCAGGATATCTTTAGTTCTGAGTTTACGAGCATTAGGGGAAGTTTTCGGCTAAACCAGCCAACTCCCGGATTGCATTTTTTGAAAGAGCCCAGCCAGTTTTGATCCCGAGCTTATCATTTGAATTTTTTTTATGAATGCATGAAGGGTTTTCTGAAGTACCTCACATTAAATTTAAAATTTTGAAAATATTTCTGTGGCGTATTGACAAATCTAGCTGTTTAGAGCCTCTGAGCTGTAATTACTATAATTATTTCGCTGGTTTTAGGGTTTTTAGGTTTTGTTTCTTGCACATTTTATTTTTGGGTGTTCGGTTTTTGCAGGTTGCAGGTTGTAAGAAAACATTTTATCTGAAGCCAGATCTAGGCCCTGGAGGGTAAGATCTGGCCTCAACATCATTTTGTAGGGTTAATCTTTAGCAGATTTTCAAATTTTCTGAGGGAATTTGATGGTTTATCAAAGTTGTTTTGCTACTCGGGGTTTATTTTTATTCGCAGAGAAATTTCGACATTTTTTAGGGGGCTACGACCTTGCCTTGCGTCCTCTGCTCTAGCGTTCTGCCAGATCTAAGCTATCTCTCAGCTCTCCTCTCTGCGTGACCTCAACATTCCTCACATCGCACTCTATTTGCAGCCATTCCTGCGTGCCGTCCTGGGTCACCTCTACCTGTACGTTGCCAAAAACCTGTAAAATCATTACACTACTCCCATTCCGCGCAAACCCTTCACGCTGCCATCTTACCTTTCTTCTCCCCCACCCTGCGGTCTTCTCAACCAGTGTGCTATTGTTAAGTTTAGGTATGTTCTATGCTAGAGTAATTTATTTAAATTTTCACAGTTAGCAATCACATCAGCATTATGATAAACTGCAGATAGAACATAAATATAAAACGCAGAAGACAAACCAAGACAAGAGGACACAAGATATGGCGCGAGCCAGGGACAAACCCCACAATGTACGGGGAAACCCTTTGATCAAATCTTCTTTTATCTTCAAAGTTCAGCAGAGAGAAAGAGAGAGAGAGAGTACATTTACAACAGAAGTCAATACTTTGACTTATCTAGATCTAGCATAGATCATTTCGTATAATGATGAGATCAGTTGAAGACATTCTGCTTCATCTGATACTCCAAGGTGATGGCTTCACCTATCCATTTTGTCCATTTACACCTTATCGTGGACCACCATCTCATCTGCTTTCATCATCATGCTGCCCATTATTTTGCATCTTCCATCATTATGCAACCCTATTCATCATCATGCTGCTCATGCCCATTATGCTGCATCATACATCATCATGCAGTCTCATTGATGTTGCCTCATACATCAGCGTGCAGTCTCATTGTCTAATCATGTTGCCCTTTGGATCATCGTGATCATGTTCATATACATATATATGATACTTGTCACTGTTCTTTGAACATGTTGAGACTGCCGTATGCTACGGATCTCTTCATTGAACCCTTATCTCATCATCGAGTCATAGCTGGGCTGCATTTGTCATAACAATCATTGATCCGAGAGAATAGGTCATTCACTGTTATCCAATGACTAGTCTGCTACAGAACTGCCACCGAGATCAAGACTGCTACTTGTTATACCATGATTGTTTATGTCGAGAATGGATAATCTTTAGTTCAGCGGTTCCTTAACCTATCCGAGGACGCAGCCAAACCCTAGATCTATCCCACATAAAATGCGGATTCATTTTCTTTATGAAACAAACTTGACTGCGGTTCCATTACCTTGACTGTAGCTTCATTATTCTTACTGCAGCTCCATTATTATGACTGCGGCTTCGTTGTCCTGTGCTCTGCGTATAAGTGTCTTAATGACCAGTGTATTAGGCCTGCGTGGATGTGCCATGATGTATAGAGATCTGCATATGACAGCGTTTACTATGATGTTGTGCGTATGTTGTCTTTATGACAATGTTTGCCTGTATAGAGCAACATTTACCATGATGTTGTGTGTATACCATGATGCGTATATCAGGTGTATAGATCTCAGATACATCATGTATAGAGATCTGCGTATACATGACAGCGTTTAAATGTCTCCATGTATGCGTTCCTCATCATGTACAACGTGTAATCCATGTGTGAACTGTGTATAGATCTATGAACAGCGTAAGAGTGTCTTGTCTCCATGTCTACGTTCCTCATCATGCACAACGTATAAGTCTCCATCATGATCTGCGTATATCGGAGCCCCCTTGATTGCGTAGATTAGGGCTTGTGTATTCTGGATAGCATATTAGCGTGAGTAGATCATCCTCATATGTCGGTGGCTTCCTGCAGTTAGGGCATCACCCTTGGGCCAACGTATCCTCTCTGTGTTTTCCTTCTCCAGCGTATGGACCAGCGTACTCCTTTTGTGATTCTCCTTCCAAAGACCCAAGACGTGGAGAGGAGATCACATTAAGAATTAGTGTGTGTCTAATTGACATCAAAAACTCTTCTATTTATACTAAAGTGAGGATGATGAATAGACATGTCGGTTGGGCTTCTAGAGCCTACTTAATAGTAGGTCGGCTTGATAATAATTTCATAAACAAAATAAATTCATATCTCCATAAATACTTATCGGAATCAGATGATCTTTGGATCAATCCTACACCTCTCGACGAGAGGGATCTAATAAAAATATCAGTTGCCATAAATAAGCCGACCCAAATGGAGTTTGGCCCTAGTTGCCAATTTAAAACTCCCTCTCAACTAGGGAGAACTCCATCCGGTGATCCATATGTCCAACTGTACTATCTCGGCCACTAGTGCCTTGCACTGCTCTGCCTAGCTCTGCTCAGCTCAGCTCTGCTAGCTCTGCTCTGCTCTGCTCAGCTCACTTGGCTTTGCTCTGCTCAGCTCAGCTCAGCTCTGCTAGCTCTGCTCTGCTGGCTCAGCGCAACTCTGCTAGCTCTGCTCAGCTCAGCTCTGCTAACTCTGCTCTGCTCTGCTAGCTCTGCTCTGCTAGCTTCCGCAACCATGCAGCTTCATACGAGATCATACTCGTAGCCATGTATTTGGTCTTGGCGGTGCTTATAGCGACCGACTTCTGCTTCCTGCTCATCTAGGATATCGAGGCAGATTCCAAAGAGAAACAGCACTGAGAAGTGCTCTAGTGATCCTCCATACTGCCTACCCACTCATCATTCGAATAATCAAGTGGTTTCATATTCCCAGCAGTGTATGAGAGATTGTGCCCTGAAGATATCTCAGAAGATTTTTGGCACCAATCTAGTGAGGCTCAACCAAATATGAGCTCACCATGCTAACTGCAACACAGATGTCCGGACGGAGGTTCTCCAAGAACATCAACGCGAATGAGTTTATGAAACTCAAAGGCATTTCCCAAATCTAGTCCGACATCATTACCAAATAACTTCTGAAAGTTAGGATCCTCGAGGCAGTCACAAGCTTGCAGCTTATCTTCTCATATTCAGAATCCAACTCCCTCTGTCTCCAATAAATGAGAGGATCTGCACCTGTCAGACATAGGTGCCGGTATGAGAGGTTTATCATCCACAACCTTCGAGTAATGGTTTGGATCGTTTTCACTCCTAGTGAGTCTCAGCTGCATTAGACAGCTATCAATCCTCTCATACTATGCCCGAGGTGTTTTGCTTCAAGCCATAGAGGGCTTTCTTCCACCTGTATACATGAGATTCCCGATCATGAGTCTTAAACTCCTCGGGTTGTCCCAAGCCTGTGGACCTGTTGCATGAGGGGAATGGTCCCCTTATAATATTTTCCTTCGGTACATTTCAGACAAGTACCTGCATGCTCCTTTTTGAATTCAGGCATCCAAGTCACCATCTGACTCACAGACCTCCAGTGCCGAGTCAACGGACATGGTCCCCAGTGGACTTCCTGCAACTTGATACAACCCAGAACTCAAAACATCTTAACAAGATATATTTTCAAACACGTACCTTTCCATTGATAAGTGCCATCCTGTAACCTTTGATTTCCATGTCCGAGATGGTCATCGGGTTCTTCTTGCGATCAGGTACATAAAAGAGATTCAGGGGTTTCTTGCTTTCGTGGAGGAGTCTACCACTTCCCCGATGACCTGCATTACCAGTCATTCCTTTAATTATTGAAGATGTCCCAGGAATGATTGTTATCTTCATCAAGAGATGTGTCCCTGCCATTTGGACACTGCTTCGCATAACAGCCGAACTTATTTCAACAAGGCATCTGCCTTTCCTTCCACCCTTAGAACCAAACTTCCCAATGAAGGGATCATAAGATGGGCCATCAGAAACTTCCGCTGTGCCATTCTGATAACATTCTTTGCTTTGACTTCACCCTAGGTGAATTATGAGGAACCCATTGATCCTTTCGTCTTGTCCCAACTGCCTTTGGTGATTGCTCTTTCACTCTTGCTTGGGCATTGTCTTCACCTCAGCTCTGATACCATGTTAAGTTTAGGTATGTTCTATGCTGGAGCAATTTATTTAAATTTTCACAGTTAGCAATCACATCAGCATTACGATAAACTGCAGATAAAACATAAATACAAAACGCAGAAGACAAGCCAAGACAAGAGGACACAAGATATGGCGCGAGCCAGGGACAAACCCCACAATGTGTGGGGAAACCCTTTGATCAAATCTTCTTTTATCTTCAAAGTTCAACAGAGAGAGAGAGTACATTTACAACAGAAGTCAACACTTTGAATTATCTAGATCTAGCATAGATCATTTCGTATAACGATGAAATCAGTTGAAGACATTCTGCTTCAACTGATTCTCAAGGTGACTCCTTCACCTATCATCGTGCTGCATCTGGTCCACTTGCTGCACCACTGCATACGGCAGCACGCTGCACTAATCATGATTATCATCATGCTGCCCATTAAGTCCATGATCATCATGCTGCCCTTGCTAATGTGCATCATTCATTATCATGCTGCCTGTGCACCATTCATTATCATGCTGCCTGTGCATCATTCATTAACATGCTGCCTGTGCATCATTCATTATCATGCTGTTGGGATTATCATCCTTGCTGCACATGTCATTGCTGTACCACTTACCATTCTGTTGTCCCACTGTTTAGTATGCCTTTGCTGCTATGTCATCATACTACTAGCACTGCTCCAAATATGTTTGTAAGCTGCTGTTCGTGACTGTTCTGGTTAGGGCACTAGGGCACCCCTAAACTCTTTGCACAGTCCTCGAACAGCCCTCTGGAAAACTGCAGCACACCCTTAAGAGACACCTCCTTTGCTACGCTGCTGCCTAGGGTCAATATCAGCCCTTAATCTGCCCCTATGCAAGCCTTGCTGTGGTACCAAGGTCTGCGGCCTAGCACACAGCAATCCTGTAGCCTTAGGTCCCTCAATACAGTGCCTAAACAAACAGCGTTTAGCCCTTGAGGGCTTGGCCTATACTCGGCCTCCATTACAGCAACTCGGACCCTGTAAACAGTCCTTCTTTTCCATGCTGTTCCTGCCTCCTTGTGCTGCAGCTAGGGCATGTTGTAACCCTCCTTGACTGCGGCTAGGTACAGCTAGTAAAGGCCTCCTCTATGGTGTTATTTCTCCATCCTAGAACTGTGGCTAGTCTCCTTTAGGCAGCGTATAGAAGTAGGATCTCTTCCCTTCAATTGCTGCTAGATCATCCTCATATGCCTGCGGCTTACTGTGGTTAGGGCATCACTGCGGTTAGGGCATCATCTTGAAGACCAGCGTATCACACTTGGTGTCTCACTCCTTCTCCAAAAACCCAAGACATGGAGAGGAAGAGATCACTCAAGAATGTGTGTTCAAATGACTTCAAATCCTCTTCTATTTATACCAAAACGAGGTAGATGAATAGACACGTCGGTTGGGCTTCTAGAGCCTACATAAGCGCTGGTCGGCTTGATAATAATTATATAAACAAAATAAATTCATATCTCCATAAATACTTATCGAAATCGGATGATCTTTGGATTGATCCTACACCTCTCGACGAGAGGGATCCAATAAAAATATCAGCTGCCATAAATAAGCTGACCCACATGGAGTTTGGCCCTAGTTGCCAATTTAACACCTTTTGATGCAAGGGCTACATTCTCCTTGTCCTTCACACTCTTTGGTCCTTTGTTGTTGCTATCGCTGATATTACTCTCAATTAGAGCAAGCCTAATCTCCTCTTGTGTGAAATCGACCCACAATCGATCCCAATTAGGCAGATTATCTCATCAAGTGATACCTTGGGTGAAAGTTGCCCACACTGGGGTGAAATCGCTGAGAGTTGTACGCACTAGCTCACTCTCTTGAGGTGCTTCTCCAACTGCTGCAAGCTCATCCTAGAGATTCTGAATTCTAGGGAGATAAGGAGTGACTCCTTCACCCTTATGCATCCTAGTGGTACTTAATTTCTCTTTCAAGAACATCATCCAGTTCTCGGAAGGATTTTGGAAAATTGTTGCAACAACATCCCACATTTCTTTGGTAGTATTCTTGCCAGTTAGATGTGAGACTATATGATCTTGAACGCCATTGAGGATCATCCTCTACGCCTTGACCATCTCCTTATTGTAGTTCTCTAGCTGTTGCGAATCTATAGGTATGGCTATAACTCTTTCTGCATAGGACTTCATACCGTGCTCATCTAGTAGGAAAGCCATTCTGGCATTCTAGATACAATAGTTAGAGGCTCCATCAAGCCTATCCTGATCTCGAAGTCCTGTTGAGGCCATTTTTGCAAAACACAAATATGGGAAAATAAACAGGAATCTCCTCCCTTTCCTTCTCAGCTGCCTGCTTTGCTACTCGCACCCTTCCTGGAATGCACAGATCTGCTCGTTGCTACTGCTTTCTGCTATGGAAATCTCAGATTTCCTCTTGAAAACTGGATATTGAAATCCTATGAGAAATTCCTCTTCCTCAATGTGCTTTTCTCTTCCACCCAACATTGCTCTGCTGCTGCAAAACTTGTTGCAAAATCACACGCCTAGATTTGCTCAATGAAATCTTTGATTTTCTCCCCAGCAACACCACTGCCACTAAGGCTCTTCAAATTTTCTGTTGCCTGCAAATTGAAAATCGACCCTGCATCTGCTAATTTGCACTCATGGCTGGCATTTGCGTAGGTCCATAAATTTTGCCCAGAGACCCGCTTTGAAGCTGCAAAATTTCTCCCTTGTCACTGAGCTCTTGATCTATCTTCAACACTGCTCTAATACCATGTGAAAATTTCTTTGAAATGTAGCAACTGGAATTTATTCTTCTAATTGATTAATTATACAGTTTATCTTGTTACGACAAAATAACTAATAAATCACACTGCACTTCACCATAAAAAAAATGCGGAAAATAAAACTAGAACTGAGAAATATAGAGCACAAAAAAAACTGACATTGTTATTTTTGCACAAAAGTCTTCGGAAAAACCCAATGTGGGAAAATCGGTGTAGCAAATTAGGGTTTTATTATTATTATGCAGCGACGAAAATTTAAGTACAAATCTAGATGCCAAACTGGCAATCATCTAGCAAAATCTCTACTAAAATAATTTGGAGAAAATTTTTCTCCCTTTTGCAAATTATCTCAGCCTCCCTCTGCCTTGCTAGAACCCCACTAAGAAACTTGACCTCCAAGAATTTTCACTGCCTGGTCTGGGAAAATCGTACGACTTGCTAGCTTGGCTACAAGTGAGTCGTCCTGCCTCCCTCTGCTACTAGAAGAAATTCGCTTGGCCTTTTGGAGCTCAATCTGACCTCTGACAATATTGCAAAAACTCTTCTGGCGAGTCGTGTTGAGTTTTTGGCTACTCGCACTTGCTATTCGGCCTTCCTGCAGAAATATTTCAGCCTCCTAGTTCTGCTGCTCTGTTGCTGGGAATTTTCGCTTGAATACTCTACCGCTGCTCCCTCAATCTTTGTTTCCTTCCTTGCCTGGCCCGAACTCCTCTTCCTGTTGAATCACTGCACTGGATAGCTCGATCTGCCCAAGGACCTCGCTCTCCTAATGTGTGTAACTCCATCCCAACATCATGCTCTCATAATCTCTCATTGTTGAACCAACGACCATGATTAGCTCCCTGTCAACAACTAAGATCATCTCAAACTCAATCCATGTGAGTTTCTAGAGCATTCTCACCTTTCCTAATTAATAGTTGTTAATTAATCACTTTTCCTAAGTTAAGAAATATTTAATTATTGATCAATTAACTTAATTGAGTTGTCTCTAGGTGTTTTCTCCTAGAACCTTTTTTGGGCTTTGGAGATCTTGCGTTTCCTAGCCTCTTTGACCAAAGTCTAGACTAGAACACTTAGTCTGATGCTACAAAAACTGACATTTCACTAATGGGAGGAGTCTCAGTAAGATAGGATCACCTAGGGTTATGGTATAAGGTGATAGGCTAGAATCTCTTAAGAAAGGCTCAAATTTCAGGTATGAGGCTTCAAGAAGCAATACACTTTCTATGAGAGATCTAGAAAGAAAATGCACAAGGCTTAGAGTTTTGTGATTTTGCTTAGGTTTAGGAGTTCCCAAGGTCAAGGCAATTAGGAGAAAAGGCTTCTTATGATATACTTCAACAAGTACTAAGCTCATACAACCTTCAATAAAGCTCCCAAGTTGAGGAAGAATAACTCTTAGGGCAATACCTAGGGCAAGAGATTTTATGGAGGAAACTTAAGTGGATACCCACCAAATTTTGAGGTAAAGTAGCCAAGACCCTCAACTTGATGTTTAGGCTCTCAAGTCATGACAAAACCTCTCTCAAGGAAATTCACTCTAAGTTCTAGTTAGATGTCTTACCTTAAGAGAGCTGAAATTTAAGAGAAAAATTTATGGATAAAAGATGAGAATGATCACCAAGGACTTGGATTAGTGCCTTTTCCTTTGGGCATATGGAGTCAAGGTGGCTCAAGATAAGCTAAGTTGTTTCTAAGGAGGCTAAAAATTGAAGCCATATGTATCGACTTCTAGCATTTACCCACCTCTAAGGAAAATGGAGTTTGATGGAGAGTTATAGGATGCCTCTACTAGGAACATTCATTTCATGTTATACAATGAATAAAGTACTCCATTCTCAACTATATAGTCTTTCCAAAAATTTATTTCAACAATTAGGGCACAAATAAGCATAACCTAGAAGCAACAATTACATAAATTAGACAATTTCAAGATAAATTCATCAGCAATAAGCACTTACAAGACAACATGTAGCATATCCATCCATTCACCAAAGAAATAGCTCCAAAGACAATCTAAAATAGCTTTCCAAACATCGAAATGCATCCAAGAAATCTCCAATAGCCAAGAAGGAACAAGTGCAAAATTCTCTAATGAGGTATGAAATCCCAAGTGACGATGATGAGAGAGTGAAATGATATCTCTCCAATATATACATGTCCAATGATCTCCAATTTTAGCCCAAGGCCCCTCAAATCATAAAATAATGGGCTTGATACTAGGTGAGGTTACAAGCCAACCTCATAGCCAATGGAAAACATAACAATTAACCCACAAAAGAGGTCGAAATGATGATGTCATGCATGCGTAGGCCCTTCTAGGGCATGCGTTGGGTTCCTCTAATGCGAAAGTGAGTGTAGGGAGCTCCATAAATCATGATCTAGGGGTTGGCCCCTAAATCTCCATGCAAATCATCCTGTGGACCCCAGTTTTGTGTTTGGGCACAAAATGGGTCTCATGGTGATAGAATAGCTTGATTCGGCACTAACATTGAGGGCTCGGAGAATGGTGCTAGCCCTCCCATGTCTAAGGGGTGAGACGAACATCATCTATGCCTAGGATTAGCTGCTAAACCACATGATCATTGCTAAGCTAACTGGGGCACACTGATCCAAGTGCATCATCTCGTGAATAATATGGGGCAAAGTGTAGACTGCTGGGGGTGATGTAGGCGCCCATGGAGCGAAATGATGCTTTGCAAATGGTAGGAGTCCCATGGCTCTCAATTTTTCACCTGTAGGGTGTCATAATGCTCCTCTAGTGGACTTGGGCCCTAGTTAAGTTGCCCAACCCATGAAGAAAACTACCCACCAATCATACACAATGTCTAGTGTTGCATGATCTTGCATCTTTTTCATTAGGTACAATTAATCATTAGTGCATCTAAGTGAACCAAGTTCTATAATCATGGGAAAATTAACACTTCATATGAGGCTTCCCTTTCAATATTGGGGCTTTGATCATGTAATAGTGTTATCTCCCTAGCTATGAGTGGTTAATAGACGACCTTATTAAGTGTTCCCAACCCCTAAGGGGAAAGATGGTTCCTTGGTACATCCTTCAATCAATAAATGGCATGTGAATAATGAGGGAATGGAATGGGGACAAAGGGGTTCATGGCCAAATACCATGGTCACAAGGGTAGCAATAATAAGGAAGTCTACATTTCGAGCATATAGATTTGAGAGAGCAATTGTGGATGCATGAGTCACCCTGGCCTTTTTCTTTCCACCCCTTTTATTGTCTTTTTCCTTTTCTTGATTTTTCTTTGTATTATTGCTCAAAGCTCTAGGAAATGAGAGCATGTTGTGTATGATGTATAACAGTGGTTACATCCTTTAAGGTGGGCAGTTCATCGTCAACCAAGGGTTGAGATCTGCAAGGGTTCCTTTTAATGATGTGATAGGGCAACAATGGCCCCAAGAACTGGGTGATGGCCATATGATAAGGGGAAGAGCTTATGCTTGGCTTTTTCCCATGTGCTAATATTAATTCCCCGACCATCATTTGCATTTTATAATTTTATTTTTTTTGTTTCTTGCTTGTGGCCATGATATGCTTTTTACTTTCTTTTAGCTGCATCAACCTTTGGGGCAACGTTTCCAGGCTCGACCCAGATATGTGGACAAGGGGAGGGGGTATGGCAGCACCCTGTGGACCTAATGGCCATATGGACCTAGAGAGGGGAGATGGTGTATAGGGATCGTAATATGCAGAGGGAAGTGATAAATATGGAATGGAAAAACAGGACCTTGCTATCAAAATCGAGATTTCCCAAGTAGTGCCCTTTCTAAATGCATGGGCCAATATGGGAGGTTCCACTGAACTAGGATTGAAGATTAACCCCCATTTAAGGTGAGGGAAAAAAACCCATGGTCAAAACCCTTCCTTCTTCCAAGTCACCCGATAATCCATGCCAAATGCCCAAATGAAAAACAAGCATAAGCACCTGATTACACAATGAATAACATACCTTTTGGATCAGATTGCCCACCTTCTAACATGTGCTCTTGACAAATGGGCGAGGAAACATATGACTGATGTAGGCAACAAAGATAAAGTGACACATCACATCACTTACAAGGTGGCTGTTAGGGGTTGTTGGATGTTGACTGAGAGAAGATGAATAGGAGAAAAGTTCTCCTAGGGGAACCCACTTTTGGTGGGTAACACATCCTCCATCCTTCTTTGGGGTAATTAAAGTAGGGACAACATATAGGCTCAAACTTTTTCTTGTCAAACCTCTTGACAACAAATTGTGCACTTATTTGTTCAACTCATCATTTTCCACTAAAGTTGATCTATGAAGGTATTAGATATAAAAAAATACTAGAATAAGATTCCTGTGATGAGTGATCTTTCTCAATGGAGGCAATGTAGTAGATGAGCCATTGGAACTTATCTACTTAAAATCCTCTAGCAAGGGCTTTGCTTGTGGTGCCACTTTGTTGCTTGATTCATTTGCTTGTTGATCCAGGTGGATATTGGTGGCCACCCATATATTCCATTGGCTCACAAAGTCGCAACACAATTTTCTGTTTTGGCGGTTTTTGTCTACAGTTTTTAGGTATTGAACTTCCAAAGCCTTTTTAAGTCCCTAAACGGTTTTTGTTTGGTGGAAACGGGCTAACGAAAACATAGACTATTGTTAGTAGTCAAAAAATTTACTGCTTGGATAAACCTTCCAATGGGATATTGTGTGCGCCAAACAGTGATCATATGCCAAAGTTGATGTTCCAACCTATCCCATTTCATTGAAAAGATCTATCCAAGAAATACATTTTCAGACTGCTGGATAGTCTATGAATTTCATCAACTTGTTCCCACAAAAATTGCCATTTACGACCTCAAAACGACTTTGGAAGTTCAAGAACTAAAAACTATAGGAAAAACTACCAAAATAGAAAACTGTGTTGTGAGCAAGTGGAATAGGTGCATGGCTACTGATATCCACCCGGATCACTTACTCCCTACAAATCAATACATATCCTCCCTTTGAGTTCTTTACATCATGCAACAACATTTTACCATAGAGGATATTGTGTGCGCCAAACAAAAATCATATGCCAAAGTTGATGTTCCAACTTACCCCATCTTGTTGAAAAGGTCTATCCAAGAAGTACATTTTCAGACTACTGGATAGTCTATGAATTTCGTTGACCTATTCCCCCAAAACTTGCCATTTACGGCCTCAAAACGGCTTTGGAAGTTCAAGAACTAAAAACTGTAGGAAAAACTACCAAAATAGAAAATTGTGTTGTGAGCCAGTGGAATAGGTGCATGGCCACCGATATCCACCTGGATCACTTGCTCCCTACAAATCAATACATAACCTCCCTTTGATTTCTTTATATCATGCAACAACATTTTACCATAGAGGAAAAGTATCTAGAAAATATTATGTGGCTACTTTTTTCTTTCTCCTCTTTCATGAGGAGTGATTAGAATTGTGCTCATCCTTTAACAAAGTTATAGGTTTTCTTCTTCCCATGACGACTTGCTTCTTTATCAAACTATCAGGGCTATGCATTTTGTTAGGGGTTGCCAAACAATGACTGAATGCATAGCCCTCAAAATGCACATTGATGTTGTAGAAATTTCGAGAAAATTCCTTTTACTGCAAGTTCAGAAATTTCACATCAACCTTGATGTTTCCTAGATCTATTTCTTGTGGACTTTCTGCCTAAGGGCTGATTCTGAAATATCAATTTACAATAGCATATAGTTGACTTTTTCAACCCATATCAAAGGGCAGCTGAGAAAATAGATACCAATCAAGTACAATGCCAACAAGTTACAACGCTTATGGCATACTTCCCAAGGAAATTATAGATCTGAAAATGATATATACAACATATATTTATGGCAGTAAATTTGCCCCTTTGGATTTTATATGTTTGTTGTAAAGAATCTACGATTGCAATAATTGGAAACTATTCTTCTAACTGATTCAGTTTATTTGTCTTCTGTAATCTTCCCAAATAAAATAAATGTTCCGGAAAATAAATAAGGAATTGAGAAATAATGCACACACATAAAATGACACCAAGGTTTGGATGAACGTCCTCGAAAAAACTCCGAAGGGAAACTGGTGCAATAGACGAGGGTTTATATTTTATTATCTTCAACAAATTAGAGAGTACATAGATCTACTTTCCAAAACCCTGAAAAAGCTCCAAAAGATTTACTCCACCACTCCAACTAGCAGATCGACCTAAAAACCCTTTGTTTCCCTTGCAAAATCAAACTTGGCCTCCTCTAGTAATGTGCACAAAAAAACGTTGTTGCGGGAAATAAGCATTTGCAGGAAACTAGGGTTTTGTTGATCCTGCACTCCTTCTGGTGATCTTGCACTCGCACTATCCTCCGGATCTGATCCCAACAATTGGAAAATTGATCCGCTATCCATATTTGTGCATTGGAGAAACTCGCATGGCCTTCTTGCTGGTAAACTTAGTCTCTGCAAATTTTAGTCGAAACCTCCCATGGAAACCCTCTCTCCACTCTTTGTTGATCCTCTCACTGATGCTCTGCTAGCTCGAACTCTTCCCTCGTTGAATGTTGTGCATTGAGAAATTTGCACCGCCCTACTCCCCTTCTCATTCGATGTGTTTTCTCCAAGCCCCAACAACTTGCTCTTATATCTCTTGTTGGAGCATCAACGACCAAGATCTAATTGTAATCAATGGCTAAGATCATCTTAGACTTGATCCATGTCAATTTCTGGAGTCTCTAGAGCATAAGTCGATCTCCTTAATTAATACACTTTATTTAACCAATTTTCCTAAGTTGCACTTAGTAAATTTTAATTATCCGGTCAATTAAATTAATTAAGGAGTTTCATAGCCATATCTCGCGAAACCATTTCTAGGTATTGGGGATCTAATGTTCCTTAGTATGTTTGACACCTTAGAGACTGGAATACCTATCTGATGCTACCATCATTATCAAAACTAACATTTGTCAACTTACTTAACAAATTCTACTCTATGTTATGTCAAATCAGCATGCATAGCCAACATTAGAAATAACTCATTCATGAAGATAACATAAGATGGAATTCAAATATCCAAGTACGCAATGTTTAAATAGCTAGAACACTTTATAAAAGATGAAGTATAACTACATACTACAACTTGGTATAATATGGTACAAGTCAAGCTCTTCAAGCTCTAGCTAAGGCATCCACCAAAATAGCACACCCTAGCCACCAACTCCTAGCTAGGAATCTTTCCCAACTAAAATTGGTTGCTCCACCAAAGATCCACAACAAGCAATTATGGCACACCAGAAAGTCCTCCTTGGCTCCGTCACTTGCATCACACAAGTGTACAAGATAGTCTCCCTCAACATGTAGCACTCCAAGCTGCAACAGGGTTTCCAAATGCCACAAAACTCTAGTCTTCCTCTCTCTCAAGATAAAATAATTTTATTGATATCCAACAAATGACCACTAAAGCATGTCAGTGGTACTATTGGATACGATGATGTCATTACAAAGTGGGGTCGTCAAAATGGTTCCTCTAAAAAGGAAAAAACAAAAAGTAAAGTGAAGTGTCAATCTAAGCTAAGCACTGACAAATCCTAGAATCTGAAAGAAGTGCTTTCTTCTCTCCTTTAGGTTTTTTGCGAAGCCCTAGCTTCCTTGTCTCTTAGGAAACAACCCTAACCCCAACTTTCCCTTGAATTACCTCAAGAAGCCTAGTTCTCAAGACAAAAGAGTGTAAATACAATAAAGAAGAGAACAAAGAGGCTACTTTGCTCTAGCGCTTACTTCTTTAACACAAGCATGCGATTACAAGAATGAACGATAATGGGTATCTTAAAAGACTCTCTCCTCCTTTTATCTATAGAAGGGTGAGGGAGACCAACAGTAACAAAGTGGACCTTGTCCACAACGAGCAACATAACTAAACAATAGATAGGCTCACATGTGATGTCCTCCAACTCCTTGTGATGCACGTCAAGCTCCAAGGTGAGTACGTCTAACAAGCAAGTGTTCAAGGTAGAATGCTGCATGATATGTGTTCAATGCTTCTTCGATCTATTCCAATGCTCCCTCTTAAGCCATGTGTACCTCTAGGTCCAACACACCTACACAGTGACTACTCAATACAAGCCCTCTCATCTCAACTACAAGCCTCCATCGAAACAATCATGTGTCCCCATGCTCTCAAGTTGAGTATAAGCCTCCATCCAAGAAACTAGGAGTCTGCATTCCATTTAGGGCTCAATGCCCTCCTCCAAGATGCCTAATGCTCCTACTCCAAAGTGAATTGTCCTCCAAGCAAGCAATAATGTTCTCCATGTGGGCATGCCATGAAGAGAGTCACTGAGCCACATAGGTTTTCAACGGTCCAACATGTTGTGCCACATAAGCATCAAGACAAGGTTTAGAAATCCATGAGTATGTTATCTTCAATGTGTATGTTCATCACAGAAAAACCAAGGATAATCAACACACCATGCACTGAACATCACATGAATTACCCCAAAGCATGGAGCAACCCCAAAAGCTAACAAATATCATTCAAAAACAAGAAGATAGAAAGAAGAATTTCTCTTTTTGCCAACAATGTAAAATCCATATATATCAAATCCTTCTTGATAATATTCTTTAACATTTTTGCTCATTTCAAAAACTAACTTGGAGGTGTTCCCTTATGCACTAGCAATCACATGCATCCCACCTCCTTAAGATAGCCTCTAAAACAATTATTTTCTTATTTTACTGCTAGTGGTGCATGCATACACTTACATCTGAATTACTAAGTGGTTTGAACACTACTTTTAGATTCTATATGCTCAACTAATAGCAATATTAATATTTTCACAAATTAGATGCTTTTGCATCATTGAACAGTCATTTATAAAGGCATAAACAAGGAGACTTTCTTAACCTTATGCTTACCAAATAGCAGCATGATTAACAGGTTCCTGGGGTAAACTGCATAAAAATGTGCATTATCCATTTCAATACACTTGCCAGTTAAATGTGTTCCTTAATACAGGTTTAAGTCTGTAGTTCGTTAGAGTACAAGATTATCAGATCCACTATTTTTTTTTGTAGAATGGTATATAAATAAATGCAATTCATTTAAGTTGGAAGTGATAAATGGATCTTTCAAGCTTCGAAATCCTCAACTGTAGACTGATCAGCTTCCTTTTTCATATGCCTTTCTATGAGAACAGATGGGGATGGCAAGTGCATTAGAAACACTTTGTGGACAGGCCTATGGAGCAAAACAATATCATTTGCTTGGGATTCAACTGCAGAGAGCAATTTTTGCACTTTTTGCTGTGAGCATACCACTTGCCATGATATGGGCATATATGGAACACATTCTTGTAGCCCTTGGGCAAGACCCTTTAATATCTTCTGAAGCCGGGAAATTTGCAAGATGGATGATTCCTAGCTTGTTTGGTTCTGCGGCTCTCGAACCCCTTGTGAATTTTCTTCAATCACAAGGTATTGTCTTTCCGATGATGTTAAGCTCTGCAATAACTCTTTGTTTCCATGTCCCCATCTGTTGGGTATTGGTTTTCAAAGTTGGATTAGGTAATAAAGGGGCTGCATTGGCAAACAGCATTTCCAATTGGCTGAATGTGGCACTTATATCACTTTATGTTACATTTTCTCCTGCATGCAAAAAGACACGGGCATCGTTTTCAAGGGAAGCTTTATATGATATTACAAACTTCCTTAAGCTTGCTATTCCATCTGCAGTGATGATCTGGTATATGAGTCATTTCCCTTTGGCTTCAAAGTGTAGTTGAGTTTTTAAAAATTAGGCATTGCTTCAATCTGATCTACCACTTTGCATATTCTACTTCAGGGTGTTCAAATTTTTAAAACAATCACCAGTAGGAATCAATTTATATATTATACTAGATATTGCTAATTATGCTATTATATTTTGTTCCTAAGCTAATAATTCAATGCTTGTCAATAGCTTGGAGTACTGGTCTTTTGAAATGCTCGTTCTCCTCTCTGGTTTGTTGCCTAAGCCTCAACTTGAGATGTCAGTTCTCTCCATCTGGTAAGTATGTCATATCTGATAAATTTACTACGTCTAAAAGCTAATTATGACATCTGCTTTTCCACTGCCAATAGTTTATTTTTTTTTGGAGCTTTTGATTTTTTGCAGTCTTAGCACAGTTTCACTTGCATATATGATCCCCTTTGGCCTCGGTGCTGCTGTAAGGTTGGTACAACTGATTCAAAAATCTCTCTAAGAGAGAATTCATCAAGGATATTAAATTTCCAGTATTGTAATCTGTTCACATTTTTCATACTAACATTTTGCATTGCAGTACGCGAGTTTCCAATGAACTAGGAGCTGGACACTCAAAAACTGCATGGTTGTCCGTGCGTGTTGGGGTTTGTATGGCAGTGATGGAGGCCCTCATAATAGGATTTACTTTATTCTCTATTCGACATGTATGGGGCTATGTTTATAGCGATGAAGGAGAGGTAGTTGAGTACATATCAAGCATGATGCCATTGATTGCATCCTCAACAGTTATGGATGCCATACAAGGTGTTCTATCAGGTAGATAACCTTTCTCACAGATTTCATCAGACCTGGAAAATGGATAGATATAGTCTCTCTCTTATAATAACCAAAAAAAGGAAAAACTTCAGAAATTGTGTTTTCAACTTTTCTGAAACTTCAATACTTCTGCAGGTGTTGCTAGAGGATGTGGATGGCAAAAGTTGGGTGCCTATGTAAATCTTGTGGCATACTATGTAGTTGGCATTCCTATAGCTGTCATCTTGGCCTTTGTACTGCGCATTGGTGGCAAGGTCAGTTATCCTTCTCTACTTGATTTTAAAATACTAACTCTGTCCTTTCAATGTTAAGAGTAGAGTATGGTTGGGAATTTGAATCAAATTTTCAACTTTTCAGATGAGCAAGACGTGCTTTCTAAGAATGGGGTAATAGATGAAACACTAGCTTTATACAGTGATCCTTGCTATATTGAACAAATTTTTATCTCCCCATCTTGCCGAGTCAGTTGCTCCTTATCATTGACAGTGACCTCTGAAATGGATGCTTTAAAATCCCACCTAATATTGAGAGCTCATATGTCTGGATGCTTTTTTTTTTTAATTTTCATTTGAAAAGGGAAATAAGCACAATAGATAGGAGATGAGATGCCCATAAATCATCTGCTGATCCTCTACGATCTGCTAACTGTCAAAAATATTAATACTTGACTCCACTAGTATGCTTTCAGAGCTATGTTATAACAATACTAAAATAGGACCAAATCTGCCAGCTACCCACACATCAATCCAGCATTATGGGTTTCAAAACAGATAACAGAGCTAGTAGCTATTTTGAGTGACATTTATCTAGCAGAATCAACCATGTCATTAACTTTAAAAGACCCGTGACATCCACATTAGAAAGTCCATTTACAGAAACAATGAAAAAAATATCAAACTGGTTGTGTTACATAACAAAAAGCCATTCCAGTATAAGAGTCTTAAAAGAGTTAAATAGTAGAAACTCCGAAGGAGAAACTCGAAGTTTGACCATTGAGAGTTTGTTCTTGATGAGAAGTCTGAATCTCATTTCACAACCTTCATATTCTGTGGATCTCCTCCAAGGGGTTCTTTGTCTAGGTTCTATTGACAGTGAGGGGAGGGTTCCTAATCTGGTTGAGGTTGTTTCTCTTCCAAAATTTACTGTGCAGAATGCACCCTTGTTGAAATTGGCCATTCCTTATTGTCATACGTTAATTCATTTTAGTTTTTGTCAATGTTCTGTCCTAATTTAGCTTCAATTGATCTCTATGCCAAAGTGTTAGGATGATTCCAAATTGCTTTTTTGAAGTCTTTTAAGAGGCCAATCCTTGAAGAACCAATGCCTAACAATAGAGCTTTTAATCCATCTTCAACCAAATCCTTACAGATAAATACCTGTAAAACTATATAGGAAACCATGACTTCTAACTCAAAGTTAGGGAACACTCTACTTTCCCATGAAGAGATAATCATTTCCTTTGTCCACAATGTTCAAACTTCATAGTAAACATAGACTGAAGGGTTGAAGGAAATAGACAGTGAACACTTTTTCGCTTAATCATCCAATATCAGACCAGTAGATGCCACTTCCAATTTAAGAGGTCAATTTCGAGAAATTAACCAGATAATATCTTGCTTAAAATATTGCATCAAAGCAAAAGGGAAATGATAGAACAGGTGATGGAGACCTGGAGAGAGTCAATATTCTCACAAACATCAGTGTGGAAAAAGTCGGGAATAAATCCCGATTAAATCCTGATTTTTTGATTTTTTGGCTGGCCGATTAAATCCCGATTTTTTGATTTTTTTGGCTGGCCATTTAATTTTGCCGACTTTTTCAAAAAACTCCCGACTTTAACGACTTTTTCAACTTTTGGACCCTTGCCGATTTAATCCCGACTTCGACTTTTTCCACATTGACAAACATTACCATGAGCAGATTTAATTCTCCTTTACTCCAGCACTAAATGGATATTTTTATTCTATAGTTTTTTTTTTTCCTGAGAAATACATCTTATATAATCTCTTTGGCTAAGTTTCTGTGCTACTTGGAGTGTATCTATGCCCTTAAAGTTACCTAGGACTTGCTGTAGAATTTCCTTGAAATTCTGCAACTGCTGTAGTGAACGAATCTGAAACTAATCGTTGCACCAAGACAGAATTTCTCTACCAATTTGCAGCGGAATAGAACAGAAATAAAACAGTCATGCAATAGCAAAAACACAAAATTTTCTAGGGAACCCAACTGGGAAAACCCTCTGCTAGTTGTAGAAATTTAATTGATAGAGTTTGAGAAAATATATTTATTACAAGGTAAATTATTTCACTAGAGAACAAACTTGTTCTCCCTGCAAGTACTTAGCTCAAAACCCTGCTTGCAAGAACCCTGTCCTTAGCTTCTAAATCATTGCACTGGCCTTGGAAATTTCCTCCTATTTCCTAGCACATACCAGCAAGAATTCCCTCTGCCAAACACTGCGTAAAGGCCTCTCCTTCACGCTCTTCCTAGTTCTTCTAGCTCACACACAAAACTCGTGCTCCCTATTGTCTTGTCTCACAACCTCGTGCTCACACAAAACAATGATTACAATTGTGCCTTTTGACCTCCTTATAAGCAATTCAACCCATCTAAATCTGGCAAGTTTATTTTTGGAACTCAGTCTTGTGATTGACTAGTTCACTGAGTCTAACTGACTCATGTAAGTTGTCCTAGCCACAAATAACCATTGAGACTTCTAACTCGCAATAAGAGACAACTGAGCCTCCAACTATTTGCATGAACTCGTCTTAACTTATAGGAACTTGTGTATGCTAGAGAAGGACTGCTTGTGGTCTCTTTGACTAAGGTACAAGTCAAAGAAGACCTTACTCGATACTATTTTCAACACTCCCTCTTAGTGAGGAAAGTGCTTCTGGAAGAACCTCGTTCACTTGAATCTATTTGTGAAAATTTTGCCACTGAAATGCTATTGCAACAACTGGTATAACTTCTTCTAATTGATAAATTAATTATTTAGTTTATTGCTATGGCAACATCAAAATAAACACATTGCAACCTTCATAAATAAAAAACTGCAAAAATAAAATAGTGCTGGAAGTGAGAATTGCTAGCACACACACATAAAAATTAATAGCGTTGTTTTTGGACAAAAGTCGTCGGAAAAACCCAATGCGGGAAAACTGATGCAATAGGTGAGGGTGTTATTTTATTATGCTGCAGTGAAATTTGAGTACAATCTATGGATACCCAACTGGCAATCCAAACAAGAAGTAAATCTGGCCAAAATTATTTAAGGGAAATTACCGTTCTTCCACAAGTAACCTCGACACGAATTCTCTTCAGAAACTTGTCCTCCTGGACCCTTTGTGTCAGTGTATGCACCGCTCTGTGCAGACCCTATGATGTCTAGCCTCTGAACTGCTTCTGATGAAGTCGTTTTGCCTATCTCTACTAGGGAAATCACTTCTCTGACACTTTTGACTCTCTGCTTGGCCTCTGGAACTGAAAATGAATTTCTCTCCAACAAAATCGAAATGCTTCTGAAGCAGTTGCATAGTCCTCTATGCTGCTTCACTGGGAATAACTTGACCCCTTGTTGTTGCCTCTACGGATCGAGAAAACTTCCTCCGGATCACTGTCTCTGCCCCTCACTGACCCTGCTTCAATCTATGGCTCTCCGACAACTGCTACAGCTCTCTGGAAATCAATTTGCTAAGAAAATCGAACTACAAAAGTGATTTCTCCAAGTGCCCATTGACTTCCTCTTATAATCCACTAGTGGAGCACCAACAACCAAGATTAAATCTTAATCAATGGCTAGGATCATCTAGGAGTCGATTTGTGGATTCTCACCTTATCTCAATTAATATTGATTAATTAACCATATTCCCTAAGTTTAGACTTAGGAAATATTTAAAAATCGGCTAATAATCTAATTGAGACACTTCTAGGTGGAGTTTCCAAAAATGATTTCCGGGTTTTGGAGATCTCATGTATTCTAGCCTGTCCACCAAATTTTGTGACTAGAACACATTTGATCCTACAAAATCTAACACTCCCTCTTAGCAAGGACTGTGTTCTCTCTAGTGCTGCACATCCTGCCACAACACCTTGTCTTTGTATCACCTCCTATTACACTGCTAATGTTTGGTTGTTATTGCCCATCAACTACTGCGCAACTCTGATGCTACATCTGTGCTGCTACTGACACTGCCATGTTGCTGCCAACTTTGCATTTGCACTGAAACTCCCTCTCATCTGTTGCTGTTGCAATTGCAACAATTGCAACTGAGAAGCATCCAAAGTACTGAATCAATTGTGTTCAATATGATACATCTATGTCTTGAGTCTCTGACTGCTACTAACATCTACACTGTCACTGAAGAATTTGCGTTGTTGCTAACTTTGCACTGAGCCACCTGCTCTGCTGTCAACACTGCACTGTGCACCTTGGCATGTGACTGCTACTAGTCTACAATTGTCACTCTGGTATTGACTGCATCAACTGCCATTGATCCATCCTGCTACTGAATACTGTGGGCCCCTCGTAGCAAGGTAATGATCCATGAGGTAGACTCCTCAAGGACACTACCCAAATTTGTAGCTCTCCGGGGCTACAACTCCAAGTCACCCCACCTCACTCCTGGAGGTATGGCTGCCAACATCACAAAGTCTTCCTCCAACCTGAAGGACAACTTGTCGATCTCATCTGACGCTGCTTGCTGGTCCTGCTTCTCCGACTTGTCCTTCTTCTTGAGAGGACACTGTGTGTTATAGTGACCTAACTCCCCACATCTGAAACTCTTGACTTTTGATAGGCCCTTCTTCTTTCTCTGCTCCCCCTACCCCTGACTGAGACCCTTAGATGCTAGGGTCACATTCTCCTCCTCCTTTACCACCTTCTATTCGTTGCTACTGCTGCCACTGATGGAGCACTTCAACAAAGCTCGTCTCAATTCCTCTTGCTGCAAATCGGCTCACATTCTATCCCATCTTGATAGCGTGTCTCTGCCTTATATACTTTGGACAAAGACCTGCCAATCCTTTGAGACACTATTGAGTGCCAATCTTACTAGCTCTGAAGATTGAGGCGCTGTCCCAACAGTTGAAAGTTGGTCTCGGACTTCCTGAATCCTGGTGAGGAAGGGATCTATATCTTCCCCCTTCTGCATCCTAATGCATCTCAGCTTCTCCTCTAAGAACATCTTCTACTGCTTGAAAGTACCCTGGTATAGCGTGGAGGGAGCATCCCACATCTCTTTGGCCGTTCCCTTGGCCGCTAGATGTGAGACAATATGATCCCTGACTCCATCTAGGAGCAAACGTTTCGTCCACACCATCTCCTTCCTATATTCCTTGAGCTGGTCTGCATCTTGAGGAACTGCCACTACATTATCAATGTAGGATTTCAGGCCATATTCATCTAGAAGGAAGGACATCCTAGCCTTCCAGATGACATAGTTGGATGATCCATCCTACTTATCCTGATCTTTAAGCCCTGTAGTGGCCATCTCAAAAACTGTTGAAAATCCCCTCTTTCCTTCTGCTTGGTTGTTTCTCTGCTACTCACACTCCCTTCTGGAGTGAGAAAATATGCTCACAACTACTGCCAATCTGCAAGGAAAAGAATCGAATTTCTGAGACTCGAAATTCCCTGAGAGAAATTTTCCCTCTGCTGTGTGTGCTTTTCTCTTCCACCTGACGTTGGTTTTGTTGCTACAAAAACCCTTTGCATCCAACCAAAAATCTTCTCAATGAAAATTTGAGTTGTAGTTGCTCCCTTTGACTGCTAGAATCATAGTCCCGAGAAAATCAAATTTTCTGCACCCCTACAATTGAAAATCGAATTACTGGCCCAACAATTTGGCCTGCCTGTTCGTGCATTGCATTGCCTTTGGGAATTTCAGCCTACTACTCCCTCTGACCAACGAAATTATTTCCTTCCCTTTTGAGCTTCTCGATTGATCACTTAAGCTCTAATGCCATGTGAAAATTTCACCACTGAAATCCTATTGCAGCAACTGGTATAATTTCTTCTAACTAATAAATTAATTTTTCAGTTTATTGCTATGGCAACATCAAAATAAACACACTGCAACCTTCATAAATAAAAAAAGCAGAAATAAAATAGTGCTGGAACTAAGAATTGCTAGCACACACACACATAAAAATTAACATTGTTGTTTTTGGACAAAAGTCTCAAAAAAACCCAATGCGAGAAAATTGGTGCAACAGATGAGGGTTTAATTTTATTATGCAACAGTGAAATCTGAGTACAATCTATGGATGCCCAACTGGCAATCCAAACAAGTAAATTTGGCCAAAATTATTTAAGGGAAATTACCCTTCTTCCACAAGCAACCCCGACACAAATTCTCTTTAGAAACCATCCTCTTGGACCCTTTGCGTCAACCTCTGTGCTGCTTTGCCCAGACCCTATGATGTCTAGCCTCTGAACTACTTTTGATGAAGTCGTTCTGCTTGTCTCTGTTGGGGAAATCGTTTCTCTTGCACTCAAAACCCTTTGCCCAGCCTATGGAACTAAAAACAACTTTCTCTCTAGTAAAATCGAATTGCTTTTGAAGCAGTTGTGCAGTCCTCTACACTGCCTCATTGGGAATAACTCGACCCCTTGCTGTTGCCTCTTCGGATTTAGAAAACTTCCTCCGGATCATTTTCTCTGCCCCTCACTGACCTTGCTTCGAGATCTGGCTCTCCAGCAACTGTTGTTGCTCTCTGGAAATCGATCTGCCAAGAAAATCGAACTACGAAAGTGATTTCTCCAAGTGCCCATCGAATTCCTCTTATAATCCACTGTTGGAGCACCAATGACCAAGATTAAATTTTAATCAATGGCTAGGATCATTTAGGAGTCGATCCATGTGAGTTTCTAGGTGATTCTCACCTTATCTCAATTAATATTGATTAATTAACCATATTCCCTAAGTTTAGACTTAGGAAATATTTAAAAATCGGCTAATAATCTAATTGAGACACTTCTAGGTGGAATTTCCAGAAACGATTTATGGGTTTTGGAGATCTCATGTATTATAGCCTTTCCACCATATTTTGTGGCTAGAACACATCCGATGCTCCAAAAACTAACACTGTCTCTAATACTACCACATTCTCTGCCGCTGCATTTGCTCCCTTTGAACTAGAAGACTTCCTTGCTTTCTTCTGTGAAACTTGATTTGAAGACTTGTTCTTTCTCACCATGCTCTGCAAGTCTATCACTTTCGTCATAAGTGCTATGCACCTTGTGTACCTTTGTGGCTGCTTCCTCTGGCTAAAGATGATACTGGAATATCCAACTCTCTCTTGATCTCCCTTAAACAAATCCTCTACCCACTTGGCTCGAACTCTCCCTATACTGGGAGTCTCTATCTGAGTGGTTGCCTCCACTCGCCCTAGGATATGGTCCTCATCATCTTGCTGGTCGGCCCAACTACCAACTAGCCTAGACTCAAACTGAGATACTGGTTGAGGCTCCATCTTGAGAGCTCTATCCTGCTCTCACTCAACCAACACTTCTCTATTCTGAGTACTTCCTTGCTGCTCAAGACTGTGCTTGTATCTACTTGCAACTTGTAGAGATTCTTCACCCTCACACCTATCTGCTTCTTACATCCAGAAGCTAAGTGTTGGAGATAAGCCTTATCTCTGCTGAAGATGACATCATAACCCTTGTCCTCAAGGGTAGCTACCAAAACAAGATTCTGCTTTTATCCTGGAACATAGAGGACATCTCTAAGATGAAAAGGATTACCTGACTCCCTTTGAAAATTGGCAGTGCCAAATCCACTAGCTGCATACTAACCATCGTCTCCTAGCTCAAACTGAAATTGCATGCCCTTCTCCTTCAGGTGGATGAAACTCTTCTTGTTCTCGGTCATGTGGAAGGATGCTCCTGAATCGATATAGCATACACTGCTGTTTGCATAGCTTGTCATGCAAGCTATAAATGAGAAATATTTCTTGAACAGGGAAAAAAATGCATCTACCTCCGTTGGTGCATCACATGATCCTTACTGGACTCCTTCTTGCTCTCAGGACAACTTAGTGGCATAGTGTCCAAACTCATGGCAATGGAAGCACTTGATCTTGCTTAGATCCTTCTTCTTGCCTTTCTGATTGGACTCGGCCCCTCCTTGGCCTTCCTTGCACTTGGCCTTGCTACTCTTGCCTGCCAAGGCAAAGTTCTCCTCTTCCTTTGTTTTCATTGATCTACCATCTTTGGTCCCCCTCCAAACCTCTTCTTGATTGCAATCAGTCCATAACCTTTCCGAATTGGGAAAATTTTCTCTGCCACTAACAACATCCTAGAACCCATACCAAGACTTGCAAAATCCTAGAAGAGCAAAACTCACAAGGTCATGCTCTCGTACAGTCACACCCACACCACCTAGCTCATCTCAAACCTAAGTGAACTTTGACAAATATGTGACGATGGGCTCATCCTTGCTCATCCGGATACTCCTTAGCTTCTCCTTAAGAGCAAGCTTTCTAGTATCATTGGTACTCTAATATAATTGTAAGATGGCTTGAAACATCTCATGTGTTGTCTTCTTCTCATGGATACTAGGAACTATACGATCTCTGACCCCTTCTATAATAATCCTCTTGGCCTTGATATCATTCTTATTATGCTGGGCCAATTGTTGGGGATCTTTTGGTGGTGGTATTGCATTTTTGATAAACTCTCCCACCCCATTATCCTCCAATACTATCGTGATCCACCCTTTCCAAGAGACGAAGTTAGAGGCTCCCTTTAAACAGCGGTGAAATCTCAATCCTTGGTATGCCATCTTGTTTCCCCAGAGAGCTCTCCAACACCTGCCCACTAATAGCCTTGTAGAGCTTCACAATAGGCTGAACTTAGGGCTCAAATAAAACAACTTCTAACAACACTCCAACCTGTACTTAAGCTGCCTACACAAATTGTTCAATAGGACCTCATCCACTTAGCAAAACATCAACTTGAGAATAACATTCAACATACCTTAACCAACATACTTCTTTTGCTACTCTAGGTCACAACCTTGTGCAATTACCTGAAGTTTTTCAACACTCTAGTTAGGGCATCTTGCACCCACGTCATTCCACAATTTGCTGCCTCAAAACTTCGCAAACCCTTCACCACAGATTCCTCCTTTCTGTGCTATCATTTATCCTCTTATATACTGTTGTTCCAACTCCTTAAGAACACAAACCAACTCTAAACTAGGGCTCAATCTCTCCTGTAACAAAAAAAAAAAAAAAACTCGGCTTGTTTTGTAAGGTGTTTGCACCACAAATAGTGCACATAAACACTGCCCAGAATGCTCCTCTTCCACACTGCCTGCTCCTGCTCAAATCGGCCTAATCCAAAGAGATTCTCCTTATGATGTTGCACTTGGATGTGCTAATCAACTTGCGTTGGTCTTTATTCTGTTACTTGCTCTGATGCCATGTAGAATTTCCTTGAAATTTTGCAACTGTTGTAGTGAACAAATCTAAAACTGATCGTTTCACCAACACACAAAATTTCTCTACCAATTTGAAACACAATAAAACATAGTCACACAATAGAAAAAGCACAAAATTTTCTAGGGAACCCAACTAGGAAAACCCTCTGCTAGCTGTAGAAATTTTATTAATAGAGTTTGAGAAAATAGAATTATTACAAGGCAAATTATTTCTCTAGAGAACAAACTCATTCTCCCTGCTAGTACTTAGCTTGAAACCCTGCTTGCAAGAACCATGTCCTTAGCTTCTAAATCCTTGCTCTGGCCTTTGAAATTTCCTCCTATTTCCTAGCGCATTCTGGCAAGAATTCCCTCTGCCAAACACCTGCCAAACACTATGTAAAGGCCTCTCCTTCACGCTCTTCCTAGGTATGCTAGCTCACACACAAAACTCGTGCTCTCTATTGTCTTGTCTCACAACCTTGTGCTCACTCAAAACAATGATTACAATTGTGTCTTTCGACCTCCTTATAAGCAATTCGACCCATCTAAGTTTGGAATGTTTATTTTTGGAACTTGGTCTTATGATTGACTAGTTAACTGAGCCTAATTGGCTCATGTAACTTGTCCTAGCCACAAATAACCATTGAGACTTCTAACGCACACTAGGAGAAAAACAAATGAGTTTCCACCTATTCCCATGAGTTAAACTGCTTCATGAATTCATCCTAAATTTTAGTAACTCATCCTAACTTATAGTAACTTGTCCTAACTTATAGGAACTTGTGCATGCTAAAGGACTGCTTGTGGTCTCTTTGATTAAGGCACAAGTCAAAGAAGACCTTACTTGCTACTATTTTCAACACTTGCACCTGCCCTAATCTGCACCCACTTACCTAGGACTTGCACCTGCCCTCATCTGCACCCACTCAAGGGGTTTTGAATTGGTGTCTCCACATTAATTCAAGCTCAATCACCTCATTGCTTACTGCTAGACCACACTCCCATGGGCTTTTATTACATAGTTAATAGAAAGGAAAGGAGAAATTTTAGGCATGCTCGTCTTTTTTTTTAAAATGCTTCCATTCAATTTGATTAAAAAACACATTTTAGAAAAATGGCATGTTATTGAAGTAAACATCCCAAGTGTGAGAAAGCTATCAATAGACAACTACTAGATAAGAAAGCAACAAAACCAAAAGAAATTGTCCTTTACAATGCACTAGCAACCTACAAGGGAGTTTTGTACATATGAAGATGATCAACATCCCAAGAATAACTAATAGAGGGTTTAAGGACAACACACTCATCTGGGCACCCAAAGAACCATATACAAAGCGTGGTATCCCATGTAAGGGCCAAGGCACAGATAAAGGCCACCAAAATCTAACAAGGGTCAAAGGTGGAGGAGAACCAACAAAACCAATCACCAGTCCAAACACAAAGTCAGATCTACTAGTAGCAACAACCGATTTGAATTGGGTTGCACCCTTGGACCACCACAAGAGAATGACACACTATAGTTGATCCATCCAAATGAGAAAGTTAGTTACTGTGATCTAGCACTCAGCCTTCCCTTTCCAACACACCCATTAGAGCTAGGTCATAGCTAGGGATGAAGCTCTACCATGATAAGCATCAACAAACAAGCAAACGATGGCCACATTTGAAGCAAAGCTAGCATGGTCTATCTTGCACCAACATGATGCAATCTTAGGGAACACATCATAGCATAGTTAAGGTACCAAATATCCAATTGCCACAATTAGCAAAAAGGAAAAATAATATGAGCTAAGATCTGACATGATTCTCTAGAGGCACCTCACCTCCACTTTGTAACTCCATATTATCACCTTCTGGCGCCCACTAATCATCCACAATCCACTCTTGACCTCTTGAGGAATCCTAATAGGGTTTTGGGCAAGGATGACAATGGGAGAGGAAGGAGAGTGCCTCTCGCCCTCGCTCTCGATCCATCACCTATCAAATTTCACATCCATAATAGTAACATATTTTAGCATGCTTTGTCATGCCCCCTCTGGATTAATTTCCTACGGGAGGACGAAGTAGCCTATCCAACCTTGTAGGCTATAGTCTTGATAAAGGGGGGAAACCTAATTATCCAATGTTTTGGGACAACTTTGGGTAGCTTTTGGGTTGGCTGGGACAAAAATCCCAAAAAGGTTTCTATAAATAAAGGAGAGTTGGAATCACAATTTAGTCATCAATTTGGATTGGAATATCTATGATTTTCTTGAGTTTGAGGCATTGAGAGTTTTAAGACCCCTTCCTTTTGATTATCTTTGATGGAGGTGATCCCACCATATCTAATCTTTTTGTCTAGTTTCGGTGGCGTTGATCCCACCCTACATAGACACCTATTCTTCTGTTCTACCAAAGAATAATTCTTGGAGCGGTTCTGGTCAGATTTTGGCACATTGAGACGTCTTTGTTTAGCTGAAGGATTCAATCTATATCTTGTTTAAGGACAATAAGAGTTTGATTTGTAGTTTATCCTCTTCTATGTTTCTTTGGTGGACTGGTCATAAGGTCATTCTCAGGGTTCTGAGATCCATCCTGAGGATAACAAGGAAGGAATTATTCTGGCATAGGAACTGACCTATGGTTTATTTGAGATCCATTCCAGACATCACATCAACAAAAGATCTGAGCCAAGTCTGAGGCTTGTTCGGAAGGTAACTGCTTGTACTCGACAGTGTTGTAGAAGTATAAGTAGCGAGTTTCATCTGGCCACACAACCAAAGGTGCAATTTGGAGTTGTGGCAGTGAAGGGAATTCTGGGTATCAGTCAGGGTTTAGCCATCATACCAGTCTGGACGACCAGGGCACTCCATATTTAACATCTAAGACAACAACTCATCACGGGATAAGACAACAACTCATCACGGGATACTCAACATTTGTTGCAATCAGAAGGTGATCCTGCGACTGAGATTTTAATTCTCTATGTTACCCACAGGAAATAGGCTGTGTCTCTTAGTATAGATTTTCAGGTTAGCATAATGGTTAGTAGATTACTAGAGAAACTATTATTTGGACTGTATAATATAGGACAGTTGGATATTGGTACTAGATCATTGGCTGGAAATATTTTCCTCACTTGGGCAGACAACCCTACTCATTTGGTTTTGAGAAGAATTGTATTGTTGCTGACAAACTATAGATTATTCATGCATACCTATTGTTACTGTTGAATGATCCTTTTTACTTGTATATTACAGAAATGAATGCCCACTGTTATATTGATGAATGAATTTTGTATTGTTCTATTGGAAACCCTAGCCAGAATAGGAACCCTAAGGGAAAAAAATTACCCTAGGTCATTACATGCTTGTCTTTGGACTTCAAATGATTTATAAACATGTGATCTAAACAATATAATCTAGAATCTAACAAGTAGCTAGTTCCAAATTCTTTTGGCCTCCATCAGGTCCAAAAGAGGTGTTTAGCCAATTCCTTCTTTCGACAATGAGGACAAGAAGGCTCTATGAAACTAGATTTTGTAAGTCTTTGATAGATTGCCAATCATGGAAAATCCTTAATTTGTAAGGAGTTCTAAGTTCTAATCACACCTTTTACATCTTTAGTATCAAATTGTTTTTAGTATCATTAACTCCCCACCTATTTTTCAAGATTGATGAGGACATTGCTCTAGAGTGGAGGACTTGATAGAAATTGTGAGTGTCAAACAAAAAAATGGGTTTATCAAATTTCCATCTCTAGTGCCTTGAGATGGGTCCCTTGATTAAACCACTCAATATAAGAAAATCCTATTCAAGTATAAGCTTTTAAAGGCTATACATTGTTTCCTTATTTGCATTTAGCAAGCTCTTTTCCCCTTTAGAGTACGCTAATACTTCCATGCTTGATGCCTGAGGTCTCAAAGCTTGCCCCACATGGTCATTGCTTCTCTACTTAATCTCTTGGCTATGTATTTCGGCTAGCGAGCAATTGTCATGATCAAATACTTCCAAGATCAAATTGGTTTGTATGAAAGGTCCCATTCATGCTCGACCCTAACAACTTTTGTTCTAGCAAAGGAGAGACTTATTTCCGTGCTTTCCATATTCTCTTCAAACTAGAGACCTATAAACTACAAAATCTTGTGTAGAACAAATGATATCACAAAAATTAAATGGGGCTTGTTATAGCAAAATCTTGCACTTCTCGAGATAAAGTTTGAAAGCTCAAGTGCAAAATCCACTATACTTGAGAGCAGGGCCATTGTCGCCTCACCAACCCTCCTCTCTCTTTTGGCTAGCTCTCCTCCAACTCAAGGGGAGTTCTCTCTGGTAGATCTTAGGGATCTAATGATATCGTCAAACTAAGTCAAGATCCCTATAAGGCTTCTACTTCAAATACTACCAATCAAAGGATTGCACCATCAAGGATTAAGGTTGATAGGATGGCTAGGGTTCTTTAGTTAATTTCACAATTTGAGTTCAAAGGGGAAAGTCCCCAAACGCACATAACGAAGGAATCACCAAGAGAAATCACCAAGAGAGTAAAACCTTAACAAATAGTTTGAATGCTTTACAAGGAAAAATGGTGATGTAGGATAGAATATCAGTGCCTTATCATTCCAATATATTTTTGGGGGCATATGGAGTCAAGGAACAACATGCTCGAAGAGAAAGGAGATGAATGTGGGTACAAGGAAGCAAGGGAGATTAACTTGTGTCCCTTAGACCTCTAATCCTGGTGCTTTCAATCTTCAAAAAAGGGATAAGGGAATGATCTTAGATTAGGTCATTTCAAAAGAGCTTGATCAAAGATGCGAAGAGGCTTGGAGCATATTTAACCTCAAGGACTAGGGAAGACCAACTTGTGTACCCTAGAGGCTGGGGCTAGGTGCCTAGCAATTTTCTAGGATAAATAGAGAAAGGAGCTTAACTTAGGTCACCTTATGAGATCTTAATGAAGAACCTTGTTCAAGGAGAGTAAAGAGACAAAAATACCAACAAAACCATGGTGAATATTTAATGACCCTTATCCATAAACAATAAATGAGATCGGAAGATGATACCGTGTATTGAATAGCACATAGCACCATAGCTCACTAACAATCATTCATGGAAAGAAGTCTATCCACATAAATAAATCCTTCTTCATCAAGATCTATCAATATCCATTAGGAAGAGAGAAGCATCCACATCAACAAAATTCTCCAAGAGGTCACTTTGCTTATTTCTCCATAGCTAAAAGTAAGAAACAAGAGAAAATTTTAGAAATTCCAAACCTTTTGAGGGATTTCTTCCCCAATCCACCATGAGAAAATGAGAGAAAGTGCAAATCTATTTAGAGAGAAGGTGCTCAACTTCTATGATGTTCCCACTTAGCAAGTTTTGTTAAGTAATACATTTTTGCACAATTTTGATATTTTGGCATGTTTTGACTTACAGAAAGTGGGTTAGGAGGACCAAGGACCCCACTTGACATTTTGATGAAAGAAGGATCCAAACATAGGGAGAGGAGATAAATTAAAGAGTAAGTGGAATGTGGGAGCCATCCAAAGAGGGAATTCACACCCCTTAGTAGAATTCACACTTGTGGGAAGGAAGAGAGAGAGGGGAGTTTGATTTGTGGAGCTCACCTGGAGAGAGGAAGGAAGCAAGGATAAATAGAGGTGGAGGGCCTCATTTTGGGACTTTTTGCAAATTCAGAATTAAACCCTTGTTTGCTCGAGCTGCTGAGTCAAGTCAACGTCGTGCTGTTCAACACAAGAGATTAACGGGTGGGAATCTCACCTCCTTCGGTGGACTTCGAGTACCACCCTAGGGGAGCCTCCTTCTACATCTCGGTATTGTTCTGGGAAGATTTACATGTGTATTCGGTCATCATTAGGAGTAGACTGGGCGCAAAAAAAGGAGCATGCATCATTGGGATAAATAACTACTGGGCATATTGGTTGTTGGGCTTTTGGGAGGGTGATTGCCTTGGTATTTGTCGGAGTTTTTGGGTGTTTTGCGGGTCTGAAGTGAAGGGAGTTTGAAGGGGATTTTTGGTGCTTTTTGGGCAGTGTGCAGAGGGTCATTGGCTAGGCCTACACATGGTGTAGAGGTGTTGGAGTTGAGGTGGGATACTTTCCGGGATCCATCTTTGATTCAATCTTATGCTTCAGAGAGGATATAGAATTGGAGAAGACAACATAATTACCCATACTGGATTGTTTCACAATGAGCTCATCCTAAGGATCTTTGGGACAAGACACCTTTTTCGGAATTTTCTTAATCTCTACAAACCCACTGCATGGAAAACAAGATAAATGAAACTGGTGCTCATTCTTGGGCTCTTCGATTTGAGGAGCCTTGACAATTTCCATGATTTTAGACTTCCGGGAAGGGATCTCGACAATCTCATTGATAAGTAAAGTTATTTTGGAGTTGCTAATCCATTCCCCCAAGTCAATATTCAAATGAAGATCTTCAGCATCAGGGCAACTTCCTTTATGACCTGTCCTTATGATGGGTGCCCTTCAGGTAACACCTCTTTCTCATTTTCAACATTGTTTATACTAGAAGGAATGAGAGTCTTAACATCACGACTATTCTCAATGACTTCTATCCAATCTTCCAAAGGTAAGGGATACTCTTTTCCAAACATATTGATCTGATTCATTGTTGTCATGAAATCACCATTTAAGATACCTTTCGCAACAACACAAGATTCTTCATCATGGAAGCTTTGGAAAAGTCTACAAGAAGACAGAGGTTGAGCAACAATATTTGCAGATTCAGGTGGATCAGGAGGTTTGAAAGATACTTTCTTGGCCTTGCATTATTGTTACCTCGGTTATTGTTATTATCCCTAGGCTGCATATTTTGAGCTTGATTTCGTTCCATTTGAATTAGCTTAGCTTGCACTACACTCATTTCTTTAGCATGCTCAATCCTCATTTCTTTGATCATTTGAGTTAATTCCTTGATTGGGTCATGCTCTACCTCCTTTATTCCTTTTCCCTTAGCTCTGATCGGACCTATTTCAAAACGAAGAATTTCAGACTTACTAGATGCTTTCTTGTCTTTTTCCAATTCTTCAACTATGGCTTGGGTAGCAACGAAATTGGTTAGTTTAGCACGTCTTAGCTCATAAGAGGTATCAATGGTAAATGCATCAAGATACTGCTCTAACAGATATTTATCAGGTGGCTTATAGTCTTGATCCATTTCTTTGACAATGCCATTGAACCTTTTATTAAATTCTTCTATCGTTTCATTTTCATTTTTCTTAATACCATTGATAGCTTTAAATAAATATCTTCCTTCTCTCTTATCCTCATATTTATCTTTAATTGCACTGATGATAGCTTGCAGAGGATTGAAAGTGTTATCGGGCTTATCCAAGAACCATTGCAATGCATCATCTTCTAGCGAAAGAACAAAGAGACTCATCTTAACATCTTCAAGATTATATGCAACCCCATGAGCATGTTTTACCAAGAAGGCTGTGAATTATTTGAGATGAGTTTACGCATTGATCACATTGTTTCCCTGAAACATAGGTATCGTATCAAAACCAGAATCTGCAAGAGCATGCGGATATCCCTGCACATTGGCAAAGTTGCAAGGATAAAATAGATCCATGATGTCAAGGAAGAGCAAATGGATATCAGGGAGGGCTTCTTGTCCGAGAAAGATTAAATGCGTACCAAAATGTAATTTGTTTTACCAAGCCCTTAGAGCCTTTTCAGGGTCAGGAGCGGGGTTAAGCAAGCTACTGAGATTTCTTCTAGTATAAGTTCTTCTGAATGGATGAATAAGTGGGGTTTCCACCCAAACAGGAAACTAACCCAAACGTCCAGGTGCTAAAGATGCAGATAGAAATAGAGATGGTGAACAAGGTGATGAGGAGATTGATGAGATGAAAGCCAAGAACCGAGGATGGTTTTGGAGAGAATGTCGAAACAATAGGAACAAGAAACTTATCCCCAACAATGGTGCCAAAAAATGTGATGCTTGATGGGTGAAAAATGAAATGATAAAAAGATGTCGTGAGGACCAAGGATAGAAAGACTATCCCCGACAACGACGCCAAAAAATGTTGTCGCCCAAATTGTGCAAGGAAATGCGACAATGACTCAGGGCAGGGGTTGTCACTCTGATCCCTGCCCTCTCTGTTCTAGCTGTCTCCCAACAACAGGCTATGGGGGGTTGTCCCTAAGAAATGTGTGGATGAGAGACTTGTCGGGAACCGACTAGTCTGGTAGACACAACTGAATGGCCTAGCAACCTGGTAATGATGATTTAGCAAGTTAAATTATTAGCACAATTAGATTAAATTATTGGAAAGACCAGTGCCTTATGAAGTCAAAAATACTTGCTTGATATAAATTAGATACCAAGTTACCAGATGAATAGTTGCTGGTTAGGATGCACACTATCCTTTATGAAATGCGACACCTAGATCTATGTGAAGTGCAAAATCTTGGTTAATTTTAGATTAGATGTCTATCTAAGTGAATCCTTTCTCTCAGTTGTTTAGAAGCTAGTCTCAAGTGTAGGTTGTGGAGAGAAACCGAGAAGAAGATAGCAAAGACTATATTAACGATACCTCCCTTGGAGTTTTAATCACCCGATGCCTCTGGCATTCCAGAGACTTTGGGTTTGATGACTGCAAGGTCAGTGCGTTAACCACAAGAGAGGTTCTATACTTCGCAAGCTGGGTGAGAGAGGTGGTTCTATTGTCTTTCAACCAAGCTTATGCTTAGAGGTAAGTTAATTAATGCAATGATAACCCTAAAATGAAAGTGCAAGATGAGCAATTATCTTTAAGTGAGATTGTTGAATGTTTTAAGTACTTTGAGGTAAATTGTTAAGAAATAAACAAAGTACTTAACGATTACAAAAACAATCTTCACCAAAAGAAGTGCTCTATAAACCAATTGGATTATTGAATGACGAGATCTCAATTGGAAAATTGCTTATGACAATAAATGCACAAATTTAATACTTCTCTTAACAATGTAGATGTGCCAATTAAACAATACCAATATTTCAACAAGAAATCATAATTCACAACTTAAGAGATTATTTAGATCCGAAGATTACTCTTATCACAATATGCTAATCAATTAGGTGCTTTAAGTGTGAGTTGATTTGCAAGATTACGAACTTGGATGTGATGTTCACTTGCAAAACACAATGTTAGTACACTTGTTACCGAAGTAGATCCACAAGAAAAGCTTACTCTACTATAACAATGAAAAGGAATGTAACCACTTGTCCAATAACCAATTCCTTTAGTAATAATAACAATAACAAGTAAAAATTCCTTTAAAAAACCAATGTCACAATAGATGCTAGCAATGTTATGAAAATTCCTAATCCTTAAGGAACCCCTATTGCAGCGAATTTGAATCTACTTCACCTACTTGATTTTAATATACATTATCAAGTTATTCTTCTGAATACTGAAGCAAATTACTTATGCAGCCTACACTACTTAAATTTGATTTGCATGAAACAAGGAAACTGAGCAAAGAACAAGATACATAGGACACAATTATTTTTGGACAAAAATAGTCCCTGGAAAAACCCAATGTGGGAAAAAATTTTCTGAATACAAATCTAGGATGCTCAACTAGCAATCCTTTACAGAGAAAATACTGGACAAAAGACTGGTGAAATAATCTCACCCTGTCACTAGAGAATCAGTGATTGATCTTCAGCTCTGGAGGCTCTACATCATGTTCTGATGGCCTCTGCGTTAAACTACGTTAATCTAAGCAGTTTTTGGATCACCCCTCCTAGGTATTATGATGCCTCTCTATTCTAGATCTTCTGCTGGCTGAGAAATCGACTTTCTTGCCTCCAGCCTCACACCCTGGCTTCCAGCAATTGTACTTAGAATTACCTTAGCAGAAACTCGACTTCTCCTCACTAATTGTGCTGCCTCTGTGTTAGCACTGCGTAGGCCAGCGTCAACCCTCCTCTGGATGTCTTCTGTCCTTTCTCTGCCTTGTGTTCTCCGGAAAGTCCTTCTCCCGGATTCTCATTGCCCCTCTGCTGCAAGATCTCCCCAATCAATTTTCCTCTTGAGAACTTCTCACCTTAGAAAACCGATTTCCTCAATATCACTGTGTGTTTCTAAATGAACCCCAAGCCTCCTTATACTTTTCTTGTTGAGACTTAAACAACTGAGATTAAGTCTCTAATCAATGACTAAGATTAAAACATGACTTGATCCGCCTTTTAGATCATTCTCACCCATATTTTGATTAATACCCATTAATATTTTAATTTTCCCAAGTTTAGATTTAGGAACCCCATTAAAAATATTAATTATTTTAATAAAATACAATCCAGGTGGAATTTCACCAAACGGTTTATGGGTTCTTTAGAACTCATGTGCCTTAGCCTCTCCACCAATTTTCAAGGCTATAGCACTTCTGATGCTACCAAAAACTAACACTGCTTCTTAGCGAGGAAAGTGTTCTAGCAACAATGTCCACTTGCATGCTACTCTGTCTTTGAAGCACCTCCTTTCTACATTGTTGTTGCCACCAGCATTGTGCCATTGCCGCTACTGCTACTGTACTGCTGCCCATGACACTGTCATTGCCACTGCTAACACTCCATTCGTACTGCAACTCAGTTGCTGAGAGAAGCAACTGAAAAACATCCAAAATTAACTGAACTTAACTGTTTTCAACATAATACCATGAATGTTGGAATCTGACTGCTACTAGTCTCTGACCCTCTGAATCTTCTGCGCAACTGCTGACTTTTGCACTGCTGCCAACCTTTCTCTGCGTTGACCAGTCTTTGGTCTCCGACTACTGATTTTGTCCTCCAAACAATCCACTGCATCATCTGACACTAAGTCCATCTCGCCACCGCTGAATCTTGGGCTCCTGTAGCAAGGAATTGATCCAATCATCCAAGGGGTGGACTCCTCAAGGATCCTGCCTTCATGTATCCCTCCTAACTACAACCCAATATTCCCCATCTCCCTCCTGGAGATGCGTGGGCACTCATGGCAAACTCATCTTCGTCAATCTTTGCTAGGGCAGCCTTAGGATCATGTTTCTCATCCTTGTCCTTTTTCTTCAAAGGACACTGGGATGCATAGTGGCCCATCTCGCCACAACTGAAACATTTCACCTTTGAAATGTCCTTCTTTCGCTTCTACTTCTGTTGTCCCTTTGATGCTAGAGCTGCGTTCTCCTCCTCCTCCTTGGTCTTCGTGCCACTCCCACTATTGCCATTGAGGTTGACCTTAACTAGGTCCCTCCTTAATTCTTCATGTTGAAGAGCTACCCACATCTCCTCCCATGAAGGTAGTCTTTCCCTGCCTAATATGCTTTGGACAAAGACTTGCCATTCATCTGAGACTCCAGCAAAGGCTCTCCTCACCATCGCGGTGGACTGAGGAGTGGACCCCACTGCAACAAGCTGTTCTTTGGCATCCTGAAGACGTTGAAGATAGGAGTTAACCCCTTCTCCCTTTTGCATCAAAGTCCGCTGCAACTTCTGTTCTAGTTACATCTTCCGCTGTTCGGAAGAGCCTTCATATAGGGAAGACAAGGCTTCCCACATCTCTCAGGTTGTATCCTTGCCCTGCAAGTGTGAGATCACATGATCTCGAACTCCATCGAGAATGAACCTTTTCACCTTCCCTTGCTCGACCTTGTACTTCTTCCTTTGATCATTATGAGCAGGAACAACTACAACACTTTTGATGTAGGCTTCGAGAACGTATTCTTCCAGAACAACTAAGATTTTGGTCTTCCATATGACATAGTTGGACACACCTTCCAACCTATCCTGATCTATTAGCCTATGCGATGCCATCTCACCCAACTATTGACTTGGCGCCTCTAGTCACTGCTCAGCATTGCTGCTCAACAAGTGAGAAATTCAAACTTTTTGGCCAAAAGTTCTATGATGAGAAAATTCCTTTCTATGTGTCTTTGCTCTTTTCCAGCGGATTTCTGCCCTAGCAGAAACTACGTCCTTCAAGCAATGTGCCGAGGCTCTTTGTCACTCCCTCTGCTTCTGCAAACTCATGAACTGGAAATTGTACCTCTTTGCTGACTCTCTCAGAGAGAGATTTCCTCGGAATCTCTGCTTCTCGGTAAGGATTGCACAATCCCTTCAAGGGGATTCGTATGTTGCCAAATGCCGCTGTTGGCCTCTCTGCTCAGCGTTGAATCTGCTCTTTTTGTTTCAGAATCAATGCTCTGATACCATGTGAAAATTCCTAATCCTCAACGAACCCCTACTATAGCAAATCTGAATCTACTTCACTTACTTGATTTTAATATACATTATCAACTAAGTTGTAGGAAACGTTGGCAGGGGATGAGTTTCCGTACGGAAATGGAAACGAAACGTGGAAACGCGTACGGTATGGCCCAGAAATGCGTTTTTAGCCGTACTGTCACGTTTCTCGAGGTGGAAACGTGGTCAGTACAGCCGGAAACGCATTTCTGGGCCATACGATGTCATTTCCACATGCAACTTGACTTTTTTTATTTTTTATTTTTTTATTAATTTGTCTTTTAATTTTTAATTAGGTTTTTCTAATGCCTTTTAGTTGCTTCTAGATGCCTTTCTAAAGTTATAAAAGTGAACTTTTGCCCTAGTGTTGATTTGCAGTTCATCAGGAAGTTTGAGGCATATGCAGTGCATGGTAATGTTAAATTCTTAAAGTAAAAGTGATATTCTCCTTTATTTTTCATTTTCATCATTTTACTTAAATTTTTAACATTACCATGAAATGACTCAGGATGTTTGAGAGTGGTTTCCCCTCATTGGATTTCATATGGAGAAAGTAGAATTTTAGATCTCACTCAAAATCCAGCAGACTTATTTTTTTTCAGGATTTCAAGATTGGAGGGATTGCAATGTTTCCATTGGATTTTATCATGTACTAGGGTATGGAACTTGTATTTAATCAAGAAAACCAAGCCCTATATGTAGGGGAAACTCCCAATAATCAAGATCATGTAGGGTACTAGGGTATGAAACATGTATTTAATCAAGAGCACTAAGGTCATTCGACTATGTAGGAGGAGACTCCCAATACAACA